>PVIW01004355.1:0-135229 GCA_004026585.1 Noctilio leporinus
CAATTCATAAGAACCTATGCACACCTATGTTCATAGCGGCACTATTTACAATAGCCAAGTGCTGGAAACAGCCTAAGTGCCCATCAATGGATGATTGGATCAAAAAACTTTGGTACATTTACACAATGGAATTCTATGTAGCAGAAAGAAAGAAGGAACTTGTACCCTTTGCAACAACATGGATGGAACTGGAGAGTATCATGCTTAGTGAAATAAGCCAGTCAGTGAAGGACAAGTATCATATGATCTCACCTCTTACGGGACAATAATGAACAAAACTAACAACAACCAAAACAGAACCAAGTATATGAATACAAGGAATAGGCCTTCAGTGGTCAGGGGAACGGGGTAGGGGGGAGGGAGAGGTAGAGGCAAAGACGGGGAGCAGCTTAGACAAGAACCTAGTATAAAGGAACCATGGATATGGACAACAGGTGGGATTGACTTTGGGGGGAATGGGTGGGTGGGTGGGGGGACAGAGGGAAGCAAAAAAGGGATGGATGTAACACAACAACAATAAAATTAAAAAAAAAAAAAAAAAAGAGTATGAATTTCAAAAAAAAAAAAAATGTAATGAACCCAAAGGTCGCTGGTTCGATTCCCCAGTCAGGGCACAATAGCCAGGTTGCAAGCCAGGTCTCCAGCCATGTCCTTGGCTGGATGCAGGTGAAAAGCAACCATATAGTGATGCTTCTCTTGCTTTCTTCCTCCCTCTCTGCCCTTCTCTCTGAAAATAATAAAATCTTTTAAAAAAATGTAACAAGAGTTCCAAGCTCACCAAGATCTACAGAAACAGACAGTGGGCCTTGTTAGGCATGCAGGTGACCATTTGTCTACTTGAGGACATCAGAACCCAGTTACCAAGTGTCAGAAATGCTGTTAGACACTTCAAAGAAAGAATGGAGAGAGGAAAAGACAACTGAGGCAATCATATGAGGGAGAGTTTCAGGATCAAGAATGTGTTTTTGTTTTTAATTAAATTTAGTGGGGTGGCATTAAGAGTAATGAGGTTTCAAGTGTACCATTCTATATCATCTGCCTATTGCAATGTGTGCCCAGCACCCAAAGTCAAACCTTCTTTGTTACTATATATTTGGCCCCCTTTACCCTTTATCACCCCCACCCCCACACACACTCCTTCCCTCTGGTAACCACCGTACTGTTGTCTATGTCTATGAAAAGAATTTAAGAGTAGGGAAAACTCACGCATCATGACAGGTTAATAGAACCTTATCTTCAGAGAAGGAAAATTGAAACTACATGAGAAAGTAGAAGAAACTGGTTGGTCACAATGCTAGATGATGAGGGAGAAGGAGGCAGGATGGTGGAGTGAGCTGGGTAAAGGAGAGGCAGGCAGCTTCCTCTGAGATGGAAGGTTAGGCAGAAAGTCTGGAACCACATTAGGTAGGACCTAAGGTGCCAACTCAAAAAGTTCACACTTTATTAGGTAAGTAATGAGGAACTACCAAAGGTGTTTATGTGGAGGAGTGCAGCCTAGGAATCAGTAATGCACTGGGCTTACCACTGCAGACTGAATAAATAAGCAAACACTCAGTATATATGTATTTACATAATGTAGGTATGACCAGAATAGAAGAAGCTGAAAATACATGATAACAGAGTCTCTTGCTCAAAAACCTGCTTCACAAATGCATTCTGGGAAGTAAAGATAAGACCAACTGACATACTCAAAGACAGCTAGTTCAATATATCTATATATAAATGTGTTCTTACCCTGAAGAATTTTAATATTACATGTAGAAAGAGCCTATGACCCAGGCTTATAGCAGTTTGGGGTTGGGAGTAGGGTGAAGTATGGTAATCGGAGTTAGGTCCCACTCTCAACTTCATTATTAACCATGATGCCAGGACGGGTAAATTAACCTCTCTGGGCCTCTGTGTCCTTGGAGTCAAATTGGAATTAGAATATTGTTCCATGAGCCTCCAAAGTTTGTAGCAAGAATCAAAAGAGCTAGTGGACATTAAAATGCTTTAAAAGTCTAACAGGCTATACAGATGAAATATTATGGCTGAAGAGAAAAGTTCTATGATGTCACTTACCAAAGTAACTTCTCCAGACCTCCCCCTTATTTCATATCTGAATCTTTTCCCCACTGGGCAATAGTAAATTATTTCAGTGGGACTCACCCTGTCAAAAAATTTCCTGCTTGGCTGACCAGCAGCTTCCATCCTTTGCTCTTACCCTTTTTCTTAAAACCTATACACCTTTTGGAGAACAGGATACCTTTCCAGAAGTGTGGTCCTGGGATAAGGTCAAGCCATTTATACAGGACAGACCTGTATGGGTTAAGGACCCTGATGGGGACCTCCTGCATGAGGTGGCATTTCAGGTGGGCCCTGAAGGTTAGCAAGAACTCGGTAGACAAAGGAGAGCCAAGCTTTCTGAGCAGTGGAAAAGTGCAAACTTTGCTTGATCCTTTCATATAGGTTGAGCATCAGGATGCACTAGGAGATACAGCCAAAGAGTAGGAGGGGCTAAGGAATAACAAGACAGTATCAGAGTTTAAGATGGAGGGAAAATGAGATGATTTGTTTTCTTCTTTGTAGAATGCAAATTCTGGTTCTGTTTTCACAGCCGAAATACAGGAGAAACATCCCTTTAATATTAATAGCAATCATAGTTAATAAGGGCCTACATTGACAGTGATAATAACCCCATAGCCTTTCATTGATATAATGGTTTATTATTTACTAAGAACTCTTATCTAAGTCTTTGCCAACGTTTTGGTCTATAGAAAAGCCAATGTCACATAGGCAAGGAAAATTTGCCCCATTGCATTAAAAAAAAAAAAAGAGCCCTGGCTGGTGGCACAATAAATAAGGCACC
Source organism: Noctilio leporinus (assembly GCA_004026585.1). Classification (NCBI taxonomy): domain Eukaryota; kingdom Metazoa; phylum Chordata; class Mammalia; order Chiroptera; family Noctilionidae; genus Noctilio; species Noctilio leporinus. The sequence goes on from PVIW01004355.1 coordinate 2,849, forward strand.
AGCCTGCGAACCCATAGGTTGCTGGTTCAATTCCCAGCCAGGGCAACATAATCAGGTTGCAAACCAGGTCTCCAGCCAGGTCTGTAGTTGGAGGCAGGTGAAAGGCAACCATACATTGATATTTCTCTCCCTCTCTGCCTCTCTCCCCTCCCCTCTCTATGGAAATTAATAATAATCTTAAAAAAAAAAAAAAAAAAGAAAGATAAAAGAAAATGTAGCTTGGAGAGGTTAAATGACCAAACTGAGGTTATATGGTTTGACTTGTTCTTAACCATACCCACTGTATCTCCCAGTTGAATATGGCATACACTTAATCTTTGGGTGGGCAACACCCTCCTACTGAAAGGGAGGGCCACCACCTTTCCACACTCACACAACGAAAGCAACAAGACAGAGCAAAACCAAAGGCCACAGGTAAGAAAACCACAGTCCATGAGTCCAGCCCAGCCCACCATCTGTTTCTGTAGAGCCAGCAAGCTAAGAATGGTTTACACCAGGTCTGTCTACGCAAATTGTTATAATTACATTGACCCTGGCTCAATACTTTAGGAATAGGCTTCATTTATTTTTAAATGGATGGGGGAAAAAAATCAAAAGGAGAATCACCTTTCATAGCATAAGAAATTACAGGAAACTCGCATTTCATTGTCCACAACACAGTCACGTCCAGCATCTATGAACGGACTGTGGCAGCTTTTGTGCTGGGACGACGAGGTTGAACAGTTACACCAGAGACTGTGTGGCCTGCGACAGGAGAGGTCTGCCAACTGCACCTCAGAGGTGTGCAATTACAGTGACAACACAACAATTAACTAGAGAGGTGAACTGCAGGAGAAAACAGAACCCAAAGTCCCGAGGCCCCAGATTTTATGTATCTTCTTATGTGAAACAGGAATTAGAGGAAGAAATTCTGAGAGTGCTGGTACCTTCCCATTGGGTGCTGTTGGGGTTCATGTATCAGTTTTATCCTTTTAATTTATCTCCACCTCCTCCCCCCACCTTCCCTACATGCGCACATGGTTGAACTTCATTGCTTCTAGAAATGAAGATGCTCTGATGTCAACTCTAAAATCTGTATCTCACTTCTCAGACAAGTGGGTATTTATTGACAGGATGTGGGACAGGGAAAGAAAGGAGAGAGACTGCCTGTCCAGAAGGCAGTAACCTTGGTGGAGATGCAATGTCACCAGCCTAAACCATCATTCTCACAGATGTACAGCATATTATTTAAAGGAAAACAAATATCAGCTACTGAATGTCATGGCAAGGACACATCTCCTGCCTCTTAACTAAACTTATCGGAGCTGCAGTTTAATGTGGTTCCTTTTTTATCCTCCCCTCAAATTCATCTTCCCGGGCAGCTCCTGACACCACCAGCAAACAGTCAAGACGAAGATTTAGTGACGTTAGCTTCAAACAGATCTAGATTTATTGACATGTGGGGCTCGCTTCCTTTCTCGGGAGCTGCAGTACACAGGATTAATTTGAACTGTTCCTCAACTTCAGTGCTGCTTTGCAAATACTCAAATGCCTGGCTGCTCTGTGGCTTCAAGCGGGAGGGCAGGTTTCCCCAGGAGCATCATCCTCAGTAGTGGCCTGAGCTTTCTCTAATCAGGCTGACCATGTTAATTGGCACCACTGAGTTTTTAAAGTGGGGGGCAGAACTTCTTTCCAAAAACCCTTTTTCTTCCTGCGTCCTTTATGTTATCCCTGCCTCTTTCTGAAATCAGCAAAAAATCAGTAGAACCAGTAAGCAACCTCAGTTGCCACAAGAGCTTTCATCTCTTTGATTTAAATCTCCCTACATGCCTACAGACACTTCAGCATCTAAAGGCAGGGGCAGGAGGCCCCCGAGCCAGGTTTGTTACAGGCTGATTGTGTTTTCCAGGTCTTGAGCCACAATAGTGAGCTTTGCCCACTTCCCCCCAGGCACATTTTTATGAACTCACTTGCTGGGCCAAGATCCTGTGCTGCCTGGAACAAGGGCAGCTTGCTGTGTCATGAATGCCCACTGTCTGCAGGGAAGCAAGGTCTCCATCTCATGTGCCTGCTGGCCCTTCAATGACCATGCCTCCATGGTCACACCAGGACACTGCGTAACACAAAAATGAGTGCCGCCTGGGTGCTTGCAAGCACAATGAAGGTGGTGGTGGTGGTGGTGGTGGTTGTGGGGTGGGGTACTGAATAGAAAACACAAAGAAATAAAATCTCTGTCAATCCCTTCCTAGCACTAAAGAACAAATTTGCAGAGCTCTGTTAAAAGATTAACGGCTAAATGAAAAAGAGCTACTAGATGTAAATTTAAAAGTCCAAAAACACCCAAGAGGCATAAGTATAATTATTGCTGAGGGAAGCTCTTTAAGACTAAAAATACATTTCCATTAACAATCAAAATTAGTTTTCATTGCTTTTTTTCTTGAGCTTTCGATGAATAACCTTTGATGGTAGTACATGATAATGATTCATTAGAAAAAGTGGATTTGTATTTCAGAAGTATGCACCAAAAAAATTAGCAAAGAAATTATTCCTCCATATAAGTCAAGTGGCAGAAGAAGGGAACCTTTTTAGAATGAGTAATGGCTTCCTATAAAAGCTATCCCAGACAGCAGGTACCCGCTTGAATAGCCTTGGCTAACAGAGCTGGCAGACAAATTTTTCCAAATATCCAATGACTTAGAGGAACTGCTATTGTGATATAATACCTTTTTCTTTAAGCCTTAAAGAGGTAAAAGGAAAAGGCATCAGAATGCCTCAAAATTTTTATAGTATTTAATCATCATTAAAGATGCATCTGAAGTGACAGACACACGCAGAACAGGTGAGTAATAATTAATTTGTTCATATTTTTATCTGCATAGAGTAAAATGCACAGATCTTACCTGTATAGTTTAATCCATTTTGACAAATGCACATGCCCATGTATAACCACCTCAATCAAGATCTAGGTTTCTAATTTCCACCACCCCGCAAACGTAGTCTCTATGTTGCCCAGAAGCAACTACTGTCCTGATGTCTATCATCCCAGATTAGTTCTAGAATGTCAGTCATATCAATGAAATCATACAGTAAGTGCTCTTTTATGCATGACTTACTTTGCTCAGCATTTTATGTGTGTGTGTGTGTGTGTGTGCATGTGTGTGTATATGTGTGTTGGCTGTTATTTTTTTAAATATATTTTATTTATTTCGCTATTATAGTTGTCCCAATTTTCCCCCTTTTGCCCCCCTCCACCCAGTACCCCATTTCCTCCAGCAATCAGCATATTTTTTAGATTTAATTTTGATTAACTTGTTTTCCTCCAACTTAGCTACATAAAATCTTTAGAAGCTAAGTGATTTGGTGGGAAATTTAACAAGCAATAGCACTTTCAGGTAGAGAGTAAAAGGAAGAGGGAAAAAATCCTAAGGTTTCCTAGAAATGCTTTAAGTGACAGAGGGGAAATTGGAGATTTTTCTTTAAATGTCATACATCACCCTGAAGAGCTCTGGAAATCCTGTGATGATTTCTAATTCACTCAGCTATCACAGGGAGGTGTGATGTAATGCTGAGTTGCACATAATTCATAATGCTACACCTAATTATGATGAGTGGTCTAGAAATTTGATTAAAAATCATTAATTCTGCTCAAGAGCCTCAAAACAAAAATGAACATATAGAAAGGATAAACTACTTTGCTAGATGGATTATTCTTTGAAAATCTGAAGCAAGACGATAAAAGTAAATTATTTCAAAGGATCACTGCCAAATTGCAAAGTGTAAAATGCAAATGCTGAGTTGCTGGTACTAGGGCTGAATGTGTGCCTTATATTAAATGATGCAGATAAAATACACAGCCTTAAACCCAACAGACACTCAGTAAGAAAATGACAAGGGTGAGACCCCCCGACTCCCGAAGGATATGACCAAACAGTAGCACATGAGTCAGATCAAGAGGTAAAATTCCTGGGCACCAAGAATGCAGGAAGCCTGGGGTTTCTCTAGAACACTGCCTCTCACAGCTGGGAATCACCCAGAACACCAGAATTCAGAGAGCTAAGTCTTCATGGTGTCCTCTACATTCATAAACTACATCCTCATTTTTGTTCAGAGCCTCCTCATACCTATTATAGCATCTCATGTTTGCAACAACTTTGTTAGGTGGCATTATTAATAGTTCCCTAAGATTTATATGTAGAGCTTTAGAGTGTCTGAAGTTATGTCACAAACATCATCTCATCTGATTCTCAACACAACCCGGTAAAATTGGCAGAGATTTTTACTCCTTCTTAAATATGGAAGTATTTTGCCAAGGTAGGGAGGCTATTCAGCAGCAGGCTTGGGATTGTAAAACATCTTGTGATTTCTAATCCAGTGTCCCATGTCACCACCGCATCATGCTCTAGATAGGTACTATTAAACCCTAATTAGTGATGGGTGAAAAGGCTGAGGCAAAGTGAGGTTAATCCTTAGAAACTAGCTAATGGCAGACCTGGAAGGCAACACTTTTAAAGATAATAAATGAGGAAAATAAATTTTCAGAACTAACCTTCAGATTTCAACGATTCATTCCCTTTTTGTGTCTGTGGCATACCTTGTAAGTGTCCTCACCCTGCTGACCAAAACTCAAAGTGAAGGTTTCTACCTTCAGAAAGTATCTGAGCCTTCCCAATATACCTACCTACCACCTACTCATTCGAGTTCCAATTACAAGCATTCAATAAGAATTTCTCACAGAGGGGAGCAAAAAGGGGATGGATGTAATACAACAACAATAAAATTAAAAAAAAAAAAAAGAATTTCTCTGTGCCAAGCACTTCACCAATACTATACTTTCAACCCTCACAACAATCTTACAAGGTAAGTACTAACATCATCCTCATTACACAGGTGAGCAAATGCAACCTTGACCCAGGCCATGTAACAGTTAGCAGTACAGCTGGGATCTGAACCCAGGCAGTCTGGCCTCAAACTCTATGGAATACTGGATCATGCCCAGATTATCTGCTCCAAAGGCTATGACAGGAATACTCCTAAAATACAGATACAGTATATATATATATTTTTTTTTTTTCCAGAGAGTGGGCTTATATTTATATGTGCAAACAGATTAAATAAATCGTGATTACAACAGTAAACATGTAAATTCTGATCAATAAGTACTTGCCTTCCCCTCCCCCCAACACTAACAGCTGCAATAAAGCTTTAACTGTAAAGCGATGCACAACCAGCCATAAAAGTATGTAAAATAAATGAGGATAACATAATGAGGGAATCCAACATTCATCTCATAAATATAACATAACGACCACAACTAAAATGTCAGAGAATCTAATAAATCAATATGGTAGGACAGAGCTATCTTTATGTTCAGAATACATAAAAAATATATTTACATGCAGGTTTTCTTTTTTATAAGCCACGACCAAACACAAAAAAAAAATTATAAGAAATTTAACCCTTTGTTTACCCAGATGCTCTGGTTCAACATTCCATTGGGTTCCCCATTTCCTTTCATGGTAAGAAATGGGCTGCACTCTCAATCTGCACAGAAGGCCTCAGACACCTTGCTAATATGCAAATACCACTGGAAGGGTGGTGAACAGGAAAACATCCTAAGGGTACTTTGAAAGGATCAATTACAGACCTTGGTTTAAAATACTTCTGATCATGGTGATTTCTGGAACTTTCAGCTCATTTTATTAGCGCCAACAAACCCTGGGAGGTTTAGTTATTTCCCTGTTAATGCACTAGCGATTGATGTGGATAAATCCTATAAATACTAATGAGGGTGACACAAGTAAATCTCCCCTGAATTAATGAGAAGAGAGTCTCCTGTACTGACCAACATGCTGCCTAATGACTTTAAATGATGGATATATAAATTCTTCCAGGTTCCCCGGTGGACACAAGCTGCAAAAATAAATATCCTTACCCAACCAGCTTCTCCCATGGGCCCTTCTGGGTCTAGGGGGCCTAACAAGGAGAGAATTGGCCTAAAAAAGGGAGGGGGGAGACAAATAATCCTTCCACAACCATTCCTTAATGAAATGGTCATATCCCAACACCTCACCTCACCTGATTGTCAACTAAATTAGGGGGGTACATGAGAATTAGGTGTGTTCAGATAAAATATCCTGAACCCAAGTCCAAAAATATATTACCTTCTCAGGTATGTAAAGCCAGCTGCTTCTCCTACATTAAACTGAGTTTAATGACTATGTGTGTTAACCCAACGTTTCAGTTATCTATCACTATATAACAATGTATTTAAACAAGTATTTTATTTTCCTAAACTCTGTAGACAGTTCTACTGAACTCACTAGGAAGCCTTCATGTATGTGTTGTCGGATGGTGGCAGTGGGTAGAATGTCCAAGACAGCTTCACTCACATATCAAGAGCCTGGGGCAGTGACTCATAGCTGTGACCTCTCTCTCCCCACCTGGCTAACATGAGCTTTTCTATTTGGCAAATAGATTCTAAGAGCAAGTGTTCCAAGAAGACCAGGTCCAATGGTATATGTACTTACTTGCAATCCACACATGCTATTTATTCCATAGACCAAGTTCAGAGTCACCTAGGAGAGGTGTGAATAATGGGAAGTATGGTATGGTTCATTTGGGCCACCAAAGAAACAACTCATGACAATTAGCACTGCTTCCTCAAGGGAGTGAAAGGGGAGAGGGATTACTGCCACTATAAACAGCTCTATTGTTTGTTTTTCATTTCCTAGTTTGTCACATTAATATTTAATGATCTAGTGTTCTGAAAGTTGCTTACTTTTTAGAATTTGTGTTCATCATGAAAGTGGGAGTAAATTAGGCAAGAAAGAGACATACTCTATAATTTATAAACAAATAAAAGTTAAACTTTTTAAAAATAAAACAAAAACTGGGCATAACCATTGATAACATAACACAAGAAAACATACCACCAGTCTACTCACTCTGCCTTGATTCTCTTAGCACAAGAACTCCAAACAGCACTCATTCTGCCAGTTATTCACAGTTAAAGCACTGTCTGTGCCCTCTTAAAGGACCAATACTACCTTCCTTCACTCCAGCGGGTGAAGACTTCAGTCAGTGCCCCATAAATCTTGCTCCAACAAGTCTCCCCTGAGTATACCCTATTAATATGACCCTTCTTCACTATAATAACCCCATGGGTTTGGTTAACATTTGCCAATTCTAGTCCAGTTGTTGGGATTCTTCAGCAATAAATAATTCATATGCATTCTCATTTTATCAAAGCACATCCCATTTGATACTCAAAACAGCTCTCTGGGGTAGGTAAGATAAGGTTTTATTATCGTCATTGGAACAAAGTAAAAATAAAGCCTGCACATGTTAGTATGTAGTAATAGTTTTTGTAATGGTTTATAGTTAACAAAATGTTCCTTTAGACATGGTTAGTGTAAAGATTCCCTAAAACCACCTTGGGAACTAGATGATAATATTCCCATTAATAGCTGAGACAAAGAAATTAAATACCTCAAAACTCCAAAGTTAATAGTGACAGGCACAAACCAAGATCCCAAGTTGACCCTATTCAACTTCCCCTCAACAGGTAACAGGGAGGGTAAATGATCTATGGTCATAGAGCTTATGGGAGAATTAAATTAGAATCTGTACCTTCCTGTGGACATTCCCCTGCCAAAAATCATGTTGACCCTTATGCCTCAATTACAATCTGTGAGAACTATCCCAATGTTAGTGATAAGATGGGCCACACAAGCAATGGTGGGCTTCAACAGAAGAGCTAGAAACACCTTAATGATCTAACTTTCCAACAGCACAGGAACCTGACATACATAGTCCTTGGGCTTTAGAGACTTCCTTATGGTTGACACCAATAGTATGATGATGAGGTTTCACAAAGTGACATCTTGGGCTCACAAACTTACTGAAACATTGCTCAGGCAGTTTAGACACCATATTTTTAAATGGAAAATGAACCAAATAAGATCAATAAATAGAATAGAAAGTACAGCTTAATTTTAAAAATTAAATAGGAAAATAGCCTAAAAATAAATGGTTTTGGGTCAACTGGCTATCCATTTGGAAAACCATATATAGTAATTTTGATCTCAATATGAAAGAATATATATATATATATATATATATACACACACACACACACACACATATACATTTTAAATATATATGGATATATAACTTCAATGAATCAAGACCTTGGAGGTCAGGTTAGAGCAATCAAAGTTTTAAAAGAAATACTGGAAAATGTGTTTATGTCCTAAGGTTCAGGAAGACCTTAAACAAGACACAAATACCCTAAAGGAAAAGACTTGTTATTTTGACATCGAAATTTAAAATCTATATGTAATTAAAAGGACCATCAAGTTTAAAGACAGCAACAGATTAGAAGAAAACATTTGCAATATTTGAGAGCATGTGCCCAAATATACCTGAACATACTGCATATAATTAAGAGAGATGAGTAAATAAAGGTCTCACAAGTCTAGAGAATAGTGGACAGGTGACACAGATAGGCAATTCAAAATAGAAAAAACAAATAGACAATAAATATGTGAAGTGATTCTCAAATTTGGCAAGAAAGGGCAATTTTTAAATGTCAGTTATGTCATACCCAACAGACTGCAGTAATTTTTAAAGGGTGCTAATACCAAAGATTGGCAGGAGAATGGGTCAAATAGTACTTTACACACATCACTAAAAGTGAATACTGATAAAATCACTGTGGAGGACAATTTTATAGTACCCATTACAATTTAAAATATACATACACTATGATTAAGCAATTCCATTTTTTAGAATACACCCAAGAGAAACATTTGCGCATGGACACAGGAAGACTTATAACCAGGCCATTCAAGGAGAAATGTCCAACCACCAAATGCCCATCAGAAAGCTAATGGCCAAATAAATGTAGGCACATTCATACTATGGAATATTGTGCACACATCAACAAGGGTAAGTACCTCAACATATCTCGATGTGGAAAGACATCTAAGACACACAATTGAGTGAAAACAACAAGCTGCCAATCTTATATAGTACTATAAACATTTTAGTGTGTGTTTCTATGTGCCCGTGTGTGGGAGCGTATAAATTCACAGAAGGAGGATGAGTAAACATAGCCAATTTTTCAGGTTGTTACCTTTGGGGAAGAGAGTGGATTGGTTTGAGGATTGTGCCTTAGCAGTTAACAGTATGGAGAATATTGTACTTGTGTAATTAAAATTTAATTTTCAATAAATAAAGACATAGCAAAACAACACCCACACCCTGGCCAAATTCTCCAACGTATTCACATTCTTTTCTGAAATTAAAAAAAATGTAAAACATGAAGGTTATAATGGAAAAGGATGAAAACCAAAACAATGTAAAGCGACATATGTGGTGTCAGTTGGCCTCAGTTTAAGCCCTGGCTCTACTGCCCTCGATGGTGTGTAGCTTGGTCAATATTCTAGTTGTTTCTGGCTGCTATAACAAAATACCCTGGTCTGGGTGGCTTAAAAACAAATCTACTTCTCAAGTTTTGGAGGCTGGAAGTCTGAAACCAGGGCCCTCCCTCTTCCAGGGCACAAATGTCTTGCTGGGTTTTTACAAGGTCGGAGGGGCAAGTGAGCTCTCTAGAGCTTCTTGCGTAGGTGCTCCACTCTCATGGTCTAATCACCTCCCGAGCCTCTACCTCTTAATACCACACCTTGGAGGTTAGGTTTCAACATAAACTGTAACGTTAGGGAGGACACAAACATGACAGTGATTAAGGAAACACCGCAGTCACTTTTTAATTCAAGGTACTAATGAGTATCATTTTAAAGACTTGTGAATCTTATGATGTGGAATGGATTTCCTTCCTGTGGTCTTTTTGCCCCTGGGCTAGAGAAGTATGATTCCCTACATGTGCCCAGCAGGCTATTGTTTACAGCACTCCTTTCCACTTATGGCTCCATTTAATTCTTACTATAATCTTGTCCCCATTTCACAGACGAAGAGACAGAAGCTTCAAGACAAAGGGACTATTTTCACCATATTACATTTGAGAAACAGAGCCCTGTATTCCACCTCTTGCCAGCCTCCGGTTCCTTTTGCTAGAAATGATAAATCAATCTTGTTTGACTAAAGAGCAAATTCAGCTTCTCTCTCTTTTGTGGCATTTTGCCTATCTTTCTATGGGGCATCCAAGAGCCATTGGGGAGAAATTCTTTCCTTACATTTTTCTTCTGCATCAAAGTGGTACAGGGTCCCAGAAGTTCAGGACATCTTCCCATCCCAGCAGTGTAGAACAGCCTATGGAATCACTGTAACATTATAGACTTGGCTGCTTTCAAGGATCAACCCCAAAGATCTTTGCATCCAGGATATTATATTCCAGGCAGCAATTGCTCCTTTCTACTTCATGACATAATGCTCAATCATACATCATTAAGTTTAGTTTTCAGGATGGGTTATTCAGATACACAAATGATTGAGTGGCAACTAACCCAACATCAGAACCCACTCACACAGGAGAAGGGGCACCACCCACTTTAATACCAGATTGTTCCTTCAGCCACATAGAAGCCCTCCACTGCCACACACACACACACACACACACACACACACACACACACTCCTTCTTTGCCTGGATGATTCAGAACAAGCCAGGACACTTAAATGATCACAACACAAAGAAGGAAAAGAATGTGCTTCTTAAAATCCAGGAGATGAATTTCATCTACTAAGGTTAGCGTTTACAATTACAGCATTGACCTCTAGGGGAATCTGTCAAGCCTATAGCAGATGGTAAGAAGTTTTTTAAAAAGTGAAATTAAGAATGCTTTCTTCTTTATAACTCTATCCTCAACCCACCTCACCCTCTCTGGGGAGCCCATACTAAAGCTGCAGTTTGTGGGCACTTGCTGTATACCTGACTAGTACCCAAGGTCCCAAGAACTACCTCCTACCAATGTATGTATTCATCCCAATAAAATTGCCATCCATCTCTCCCCAGACACCAACAAAAATCACACACACTTGCCCTGACCAGTATGGCTCATTTGGTTGGAGGGTTGCTCTGTAACCAAAAGGTTGTAGGTTCAATTCCCAATCAGGTGGATAACTAAGTTTCAGGTTCAATCCCAAGTCTGGGCACAAATGCAAGAGGTAACCAATTGATGCTTCTCTCGCATTAATCTTTCCTTCTCCTTTCTCCTCTCTCTAAAAGCAGTGGGAAAAACATCTTTGGATAAAGATTTAAAAAAAAAAAAAAAGTTAAGAAAAACACACTCAATGGGAAGCAGAGAATTTCCTTGTGGGCTCTGTCCGGATTTGCTAATGATCCAGGGTCACATGTCAAGGCCAGACCAAATTTTTAAGACCACCTCCAGGAGAGAATTGCTTTTGCTTTTTTTGTTAGCAGTCTCAACTTCAGAACTTCAGATATGACGCATCCTGGTCCCAAATGAAACTAATTTACAACACTTCCTACCATGCAATTAACCTCTTTCCTGCAGAACATTGCTTTTTAAAATGTCTGTTGCAAAATGGGCTCCTAAATGAATATAATTTCTCACCCAACTTTTGGCAAAAATTATCTTTTTTTCATACCTAATATGTGCAAATTACAACAAATCTTAAAGGGAACCTGAGAAATCAAAGTTTTTGATCACTGCTTTTTATCTCCAATTTTTAAAACCTTTGTTTTTATTGAAATCAAGTGAAGTCTGGCTGCTCAAGCCTAGCTGAAAGTTGAGTTGAGACCAGCTAATGAAATGGCCTGGGGCCTACCTCCAGCCTTCTGGATCCTGGCACTGGAAACCACTCTGACAATGCCTGCCCCCTATGGGGTCTGAGTCATCAAATAAAAATAGTGGGGAGATCTTTTCTAGGGAAGGGGTGAATAGTTGCCCACTCCATTTTGGTCCTTCCCAAGGGCTTTCCCAAGGCCCTTCCTGAAGCCAGATTCACAAATCTCAACTACAGGGGACCTTCTTGGTTCCCTGAAGCCATGCTACAAAGGTGGATTACTTAAGAAACAATTAGGTGCGTACACAAAGCAATTTGCAGGCAGCCGCACTCCTTCAGCTTTCTAAGTGAAGGGCCTTTCAAGGCTGATTTATAACACTGTCGTCTTCAGAAGGCAAAATAATTAATAGGAGCATGGACTTCTAATTTCAGTGACTTCCAGAGAAAGTGGATTTCATTTGATTTATGACGGCCGGTGACTTTGCATTTTATCAGTTCATTCACTCATTATTTATGCTGATGGCCAATTTCAATGGGTCGCTATCATCTAACTCGCTACTAATCAAAGAGAATTAGGGTTCACTGCATTATTTAGAAGTCGCTAATTTATCTTCAGAACAAGTAGTAAGAAGAGTTTGGGGCCTTCCATAAGAAAAAAACTGAACAGCTGGCTGAAGCCAGGAAATTTGGTCAGCATTACAAATGAGTTTTATCAGGGGTATTGCAAGTTGACGAGTTCTGAGCCAGAAAGGAAGAAAGAGAAAAAGAGAAGACAAGAGAAAAAAAACAAAAAGTAAGGTTCGTGAAAGATAATAATAAACCCAGAGTTACCACTAAAGTCTGACCATCCCCCTTATCACAAAATGCTAATCTTTCCCTGCAATCCTGAGATTTGAGCATCTATATAACCTTGGAAGTAAAATACACCAGCACCCTTCAGTTTAGTTCAATAAACAAGTATTTTTGCACTAAAATAACCAGAGTTCCCTTGTTTCTCATTTTAAAGTCATTTTAATACATTTAGATACAAGATAATGGATCACATTTAAACATGAGAAAATTAAGCCCCATCAGCAAGTAATGATACCCAATCATATTCAATCACATTGAATAACAACTGCTACCAAAATGATCCTCTCCTAGGTAAGGTTAAGAAAATAACAATAATTGGGGGGAGGGGTGGTTATTTTATTTTTTAAAAGACCCAACTTCAAAATACTTCTGTGCAAATTTCCATAAGGCATTATATTCTCATATGTTTGTACCTCGAGCTTTTGACAATTCTGGTTCCTTTGACCAGAATATTCCTTTCTCACTGCTTACCAAGTTAATTCCTCTTGTCTTTCAAATTTCTGCTTTCCGGGTCTATCTAGATACTTTTCTCTGTTTCCAACACCTTGAACTCCCCTGGGTTATTGTCCTACTTGTCTGTATTCTTCAGAAAATTATAAACCCCATGAAAGTAGGAATGAAGGGATTTGTTGACTGCTATACCCCAGGAACCACATATATCTGTTGAGTCAATATAGTGAGTACCTTGTTGCTTTGACTTTAATATTTTCTATACCTTTCAATAGTCATTGTCTCAGTCCCAAGTTCACTACTTAGGAAACTAATGGTGTTACACGGGTAACAAGAAAACTCTTAATTTCTCACCCACCCAGTATTTCTTGGCAGCTTAAAAACCAAGAAGGAGGATGAAAGCAGAAAATAACATCAATTTTTGAATATTTTTAATTTTTAATGGGAATACCCAACTCTTGAAGCTAATAAGGACCTTGTCAGCTTGTTGGGGCAACTCTAACACAACCCAAAGGGAATACAAGACTCCTAAAATCAAAGGCTACATCATTTCAATTTTTGTAATAACTCTACTATATATTTTTTCATCTCAAGATGGAAATGCCTACTGATTAACATAAGTGTAATCTGTAGAGAAGTTTTTAATCTTTTTAGTCCCAATCCAAACATGCCATTTTAGTTTATACTGGGCTCTTGTAGTTTATATATTGCCTGATGCCAGACTGTCAAGGTGCTCATGTATTAAATACGGCCTTATTAACTGGATAGAGTAACTTTGCTGAGTTATGACTATGGGATTTTCTTTAATAGGTAAACATCATGTTTATCATATTGATGATCTCGAAGTCTGTGATTTTAGCATTTGTCTCCATCCTATTTCAGAATTTATATGTTACCATTTGACAGTGTTTTTCTGTTTTCAGTGTTTTGGTGTGACAGTGGCCATACCAAGATGACACTGTTTTAAATCTTGCTTTCCTTAGGTATTTGATTTTTACTGGACAGAACTATTCAGGGCTTCCTGGTGGCCCATGGACTACCAAGAAGTCCTTAGGCACAGCATGCATGCATGTGTGCACACACACCTGCGTCAGTTAGGGTCAAGGCTGGAATATAGACATTGCTTCTAATATTACAACAGAAGGAATTTAATGCAGGAAATGTCATAATACAAATGATAGAGAAGCAACAGCAAGGAACCATTGGCACTTTCAGGCTGAAGAGCCAAAGGGAGGCCTTCAGCAAGGCCACCAACTGAAGCCAAACTTTGGCGGGCCACATCCCATAGGGACTGGGGCCACAGCAGAGATTCAGCCTCTAGCAGAGAAACCACCAGAAGTAGAGTGGAGAGAAGTACCCTGGCTTATTCCTTCCTCCTGCCTTCCAGTCTCCTGCCAGGGCCTTCCATTAGTCAAATGCAATAGGAAGCCAGCTGACAGGGGAGCTTAGAAGGTGCTCCAGCAGGTGACAGGCCCTTATGACAGAGAGCAAAGCAGGCAAGGGCAAGAATGGATCTGAGAACAAAATGAGCCACATCTCTTTCCCAAAGAGAATATCTAGGAGCCAGATGAATCTTAGAAAAGAGATGCAGGTCATTGTCCTACCTTGCTTTTACTTTTCCTCCCCAGTAAGTATCTAAAGTCTGAGTACACAAGGTAATTAAAGGAGCATTAAGGTAACAGCTCCAGTAGATAAAATTATAGTTCATTTGGGGAATCCTGAAGATTTATGGGCCTAGATCTTTTTTGGAATTTGAAACTACGTAGACAGATGTAAATGAAAACCCATGAAAAAGAAAGCAGGAGATGAGGTAGCTAGGCCTGGTGCCTAATGCTGGATCACATCAGTGGGCCTTGGCAGACCACAGAGGCATGTTTGCAGGCCTATTGAATACACAGTGGTCCTGGGTAAAAAGATGCTAATTTAGCTACTGAAGCAATGGGCCCCCATTTCACTACCCCAAAGAAAACCCATACTCTGCTTCAGCAGTATGTTACAAAATATGAACTGCCCCACCAGCATCCAGAATGTCTACCAAGAATACTAAGAACTGCAACTACCAAGGCCCAAGACCCACACTTCCCATAGGAAGCCTACCTTGCTCATTCCCTGCCTACAATACTTTGAGTTACAAATAAGCTAAGATTACATCTTTCTGACTAGATTACAAGATTCTGAGGGTAGAGGCAAACATCTACATTGGTGGTGCCTGTTACTATTGTTTTTACTATGGTAAAAAGCACATAACCTTAAAATTACCATCTTAACCATTTAAGTATACAGTTCAATAGTATTAAGTATACACCTATTCATTGTTGTACAACAGATCTCCAGAACTTTTTCATCTTGCAAAACTAAAACTCTATACCCAGTAAACATTCATTCCTCCTCTTCTTCCCAACCCTGCCAGCCTCTACTTGTTTCTATGATTTTGACTACTTTAGATACTTCATATGAGTGGAATCATATAGTACTGGTTTGTGACTGGTTTATTACAGTTAGCAAAATGTCCTCAAGATTCATCCATGTTGTAGCATATGACAGGTTCTTCTCATTTCAGGCTGCATAATATTCTGTTGTATGTATAGAACAAATTTTCTTCATTCATTCACTTGTCAGTGGACACTTGGGTTACTTTCACCTCTTGGCTGGTGTGACTGCTGCAATGAACATGCATGTGCAACTATCTCTCTTTTATTTATTGCTTTGAATTCTTTTTGGATATACACCCAGAAGTGGGATGGCTGAATAATGTAGTAATTCTATTTCCAACAATATCTTTAGCAACTTCCATACTGTTTCCCATGATGGCTGCACCATTTTTCATTCCCCTCAGTTTTATATAGAGGTTCCTATTTCTCCACATCCTCACTAACACATGTTATTTTCTGTTCTTTCATTAGTGGCCATTTTAATGGATAATTTTTCATTGTGGTTTTATTTGCATTTCTGTTATGATCTGTAACGTTGAGCAATTTTTTCATGAGCTTCTTGGTCATTAGTATATCTTCTTTGCAGAACGTCTATTCAACTAACTTGCCCACTTTTTGTTTAGTCTATGAGTTCCTTGTATACTCTATATGTTAACCCCTTATCAGATATGTAATTTGTTAATATTTTCTCCAAATGTGTAGGCTGTCTTTTCATTCTGTTCATTTTTCTCTTCGATGTGTAGAAGTGTTTAAGTTTGATGTAGCCCCATTTGTCTATTTTGCCTTTAGTGTCATACCTAATCATTGTCAAATTCACTGTTCTGAAGCTTTTCCCTTATCCATCTTGAACTGATTTTTGAATATGGTATAAAATTAGGCTCTAACTTTTTTTTTCATGTGTACAACCAGTTTTACTAACACCATGTATTGAAAGACTTTCCTTTCCTTATTGTGTAATCTGATACCCTTCTCAAAGATAATTTGACCATATATGTAAAATGTATTTCTAGGCTTTCTATTCTATTCCAGTAGTCTATATGTCTGTCTTTAAGCCAGTGCCATGCCATCTTCATTACTGTTATTTTGCAGTATGTTTTGAAATAAGGAAGTATAATGCCTTCTACTTTGTTTATTTCCAAAATTACTTTGGCTGTTCAGGGTCCCTGGATATCCCACATGAACCTAAGAGTGGTTCTTTCTATTTCTGCAAAAAAAAAAAAAAAAAAAAATGCCACTGGGATTTTGAAAGGGATTATACTGAACTTGTAAATTGTTTTGAAGAGTAAGGAAATTTTCATAATATGTCTTCTAATCTACCAACATAGGATTTTTTCCATTTATTTGTACCTTTAATTTTTTTAGCAATGTTTTTGTAGTGTTTTGTGTACAAGTCTTTCACCTCCTTTCTTTTCTAAGTACGTTATTCTTTTTGAGGCTATTATAATTGGAATTATTCTTCTTTGATTTTTGTTGCTGTTGTCATCATTTATTTTTGTTTTTGTCTCTATTCCACAGTAAATATAGTGCTTTTCACATAACATTTAATGATCAAAAAGTCCTTATTGAATGAAAGACTTAACAAATTTATTTATCTCCAACTAATCTAAAAGGACATATTAAGAAGATTGACAATTATTTTTCTTTCTAACAGTAAGCCCATCTTAGCCAGTTCCTTTCAGTAGTATTAGCATCAATAATAAATACCATTTTAGCCTAAAGCCTCAACTTGTGACTTGTGTTAATAAAATCAATTTCACTAAATGCAAAGAAAATAAGACTAAGCCATGACTTCTTTCATTATTTGACTCTAGCCTTTTATTTGAGAATGCCCATTACTCACTTTATTTAATAAAGTGAGTAATTCCCTTTAATTATTTTGAATTGTTGGTATGAATTTTCTCAGTAATGTGGATAAGGTCTTCTTGGACCTTGCTGAGTTTAAGGAGAGAAGCTCCCACCCTAAACAAATAAGTAAACAGAAAACAGCAATAATGCTACATAAAGTAAATTCGTTACCACTTATTTAGAAAGCACCCTTGGCATTCTTTCCCTTGGCAATTCCCCCATGAAAGTCTTCATGATCCTGGCTTTGAGATCCTAAGGATTAAATTCCTTAGCCATAGCAACAAGTTAAATCAGTAGCATCAGTAATGGAACTTTAGGACTAGGTCCCCAAATTTTTACTATATATACCAAAATACTAGGGGATATTAACTAGGCAGATTAAGAGAGATATTAAGCACTGAAATTCTACTATTGCCATTTCCTTTATTTCCAACTTCCCTCTCTGCCCCCATGCGGTTCTTTTATTTATGAATGTAATGAAAGAGGGCCCTTTCCTATTTTTTCTTCTCTCTATCCAAGTTACATGAAGTTCAATAGAGATCTCCCTGTGACATAGTTACAAAAAATGTAGACATGCTAGCAGACTCACAATCAAGAACTCAAAACGAGAAAAATATAGTGCCATAGATGGTCTGATTCTTGGCTCACATGGTGGGTCACAAAGCCTCTCACCTCTGCAGCTGCCTGGCATCGGAGCCTTCTCCAAAAAGAGAGAGAGAATGAATGAATGAATGAATGAATGAATGAATATGAGAGATGCAAGAACATGGCCTCATCACCACTATTACAGTAAGTGTGAGACTCTCAAAGGCAGATGAGAGGTATGGGAGCTGGGAGAACATGGGATTCACTGCCGGCATATCATGACAGCCAGGCAAAAGCTGAAGAGTGGGAGTTTTTGAAACAAATGCCAGTTAAATGATCCATTCAGTTATACTTGATATGTCTGGTATAATACAGCTTGTTCCAGATGTCAAATAATATTGCCAAACCATGCTCACTAATGTGAAAACCATTGTTGCTGATAAGCCTAAGTGTTGTTGAATTTGTACAACAGCCACCCATCTGCAAACAAAATACTGCATTAAAAAAAAAAAAAAAAAGACCTGTGGCTCATAATTTAAGCCAACAAAGGGATTGACTGAAAAATGTAATTTATAAAAAGCAGTTTTCTCCTGAGAAACTTTTTTCAAAAATAATATTTCACATTTACACATTTAAGTTATATTCAATTTTATACAAAAATTACAGTAATTGTCCTTCACCTCACATGAATGTTATAATTATACCTTCAGTATTGCTGCACTTCAACACCCAGCCATAAGAAAAGTACAATGTGTTCCCAACCATGGAAGGAACAAATAGATTCACGGTGGTTGACATGACCCCTTTGAACATGCAGTTCTAAAATATCCATTGTTCATAAAATTCATAAAAAGGCTGTATATGTGCATCCCAACTCTCTTTCCCATTCAATATATATGAAAATGCAATTTACTGTATGTCAAATGAAAAATGCCGTTTTCAAAGGCATTGACAACAGGTGCTAGTTAAATGATCAGGCGCTATTTGTTACCTAGTCCCTTACTCTCATTTGCAGCAAGATAAATTGCATTTTAGAAGAGTAGCGTGATCTAAGGGGTCTTGACATGTTTTTATTGATTTGCATAGGTTATATGCATGTATTCCTGTTTGTAGGCAAATAGTGCCACAAGTAAATTCAAGGCACTGTGCCTATGTTTCAAGAAAATTGGAGTCATCACGGGGGAGCCAAGATGGAGTGAGCCTGGGTAAAAGAGACACATCCAGCCTGCTGGAATCTCAGAACCTCTATTAAGATTTATAGGCTGTAGGATTCTTTTGGGCTTCAACATTATTCTTAGTAAACCCTTTCTGTCTTCTGTTGTTTATAAAAACTGGCAGCTTTAGCAAAGACAGAAGCTTAAGTTGTAGGTAGCACAATTTAACATAATAGTTCTCGCCTGTCCTCCAAATAGCCTAATGCTGATTTTGCAAAAGGAAAAGAGAAAAGGGGAAGAAAAGCCACATGAAACCACATACCATAGGCTGTTGCTCTGACATGGATGGATTTGGCTGTCACCACAGAAAAGCAGTGGTAAAATTTGATTATATTTCTAATGTCAAAATTTACTAACTTTTAAGACTCTCGGGTTCCATTTCTCATTTGACTTTTCATTTTGTTATCTTAGCACCATCAGGCCCATCACAGAGAGTAATGCACCAATTAGCCCAGGGAGTCACTCACTCAGAAGGGACTTTTTCACCCACAGGGGCTTCCCCTTTCTGCTGCCATTCCTACAGCCAGGCTGCACCTTCCCTTCCTTCCCTCCAAGGCTCACACACCTCTCACCACCTCCCTTTCCACCACCTCCTCTGCCCAACTCTGACCAGAGCATTTTCATCAGGTTTTAGAATCACAACATTTACAAAGGCATGGATGGCCTTGCAACATCTCTTAGGCTATTGCCTCATTTTAAATCATGCTGTTACTGGTCTCTTCATCAATTTAACCATGAGGACTATAGGTCTGTACTTTAAGGTCCCTGCCTTAACTGGTGAAAAGATCAATAACAACTTTTGAACTTTAATTCTGTTTAAATTTCTGTCTTGCCCACAGTAGAGATCAGATACAAATATTTTAATACTCCATAATAATGAGCACAGCCTCTATATGGGGATTTATACTTCTCATGGCACCCTCCCACACATTTCCTCACCTGACCCTCAGAGCTGAGATGAACAATAGTCATTTTCATCATCCTCACACCCCTTGGGTTAAAGGAATTTGGCAGGGATGCATGGGTGACAAGTGCAAGTGTCACAGCAGTTCAGGGAGGAGTAGGCACCGGACGTCAGGACCCCAAGCAGTGCTCATCTCCTTTCTGAGCAGCACGCCCATCATACGGCATACTTATCCTTCAGGACAGAACATAAACCTGGTTCCTTTTGTGAATCTTCTATAACAGCAAAAAAATGTTTGCCTACTATTGATGTATATGTCTTTATTTCAGGAAACCATGTGTAGAGTTGAATGCATGAAGATATGTTCAGAGCTTTTCTAGTAGCTGGGGCCATAATGGTCCATGACCACGCCTTATTTCTTCCCTGAACTTCCCTGTGCATCTCTTCAAAACAGTTATAAAAGATGATTTTTTTCAGTATTATGCCAGGCCCAAGGAAACAAAGACAAATAAAAAAGCTCTCTATGCTCAGACAGCTTACAGTCTAGTGCTGTGGCCTTCCATTTTTTTGATCATGATCTACTTTGTATTCAACATACATAATGACTCAGCATATGTACACACACACACACACACACACACACACTCCTACACAGCCCCAGAAGAACGCTTCAAAAGGTAACATTTCACCTTACCATGTGCAATGCACTCTGGTGTTTTCTATCTTATTGTTTTTATCTATATATAAAATGTTATTTGCAACCCTCTACACTAATTTCACAAATAATGATTTCCCAGCTGTGGGTCACAAGTAATGACCCACAGCTGGAAAATCACAATCCACTGTGATTATAGAATGACTTAGATCAGGGATCAGCAAACATTCTCTGTAAAGAACCAAATAATAAATGTTTTGGACTTTGTAGGCCAATCAGTAAAGGATATTATGTAAGCACTAACAAGAGAAAAAAAATCTTCTACTTGCTTTATTGGTAAAATTCAAAATATTATAATAATAATTGAGTATAATTCTATAAACAGTTTTAATAATGAGAAAAGTAGAATTTACTTTTATGAACACTGAAATTTGAATTTTATAGAATTTTTACATGTCACAAAGTATGATTCTTCTTCTGATTTTTCCAGCTATTTAAAAATATAGAAGTCATTTTTAGCCCACGGGCATATGAAAAGAGGCAGCAGGCCATAGTTTTCTAGCTCCTGACTTTGAGCAAGACCAGTTTTTACTGATATGCCTGAAATTTTAATTGTTTTTATAACAAAGCTAGATAAGAATACCTAATCTATCTTCAACTGGTGATTAAGGAAGACCCAGGAATATGTGGATAGTCAAATAACGGAGAGATGTTAATTTAACCCTCTCAACATACTATGAGTTTGTTCCTATCTCCATTTTACCAATGAAGAAACTAAGGCAAAGGGGTGATAGGACTTGCCTCAAAGCTTTCAAGTTCAGGGCTGGAACACTACACCCATCTAAGCAGTGACAGGGCCTGGCTGGGATGGCTCAGAGGTGAAGACCCAGATCAACTCTGAAACAATGAATCCTACCACTCTAGGGGCACCAGGAGAGAGTACTCTAATAAACACAATTTTTCTCATACCTTTCAGGTTACTAAAAAGTACCAAAGTCAACTCTACCTGCTTCTTGCGCCATGATACAGGTAGCCTGCAGGAGGCTTGCATCTCAAAGTCCCTGAATGGTAATCATTTGGGCTGGAGCATTGTTACTACTGTTACTACTGAACCTCATTCACAGACAAGTCTTCATGTCTTAAGGGGTAGTAAACGAGAAGATCATACTACCCAACTCCACATTCACTTCACACCACCCTGTGCTTTTGGCCAAGTGCCCACACAGCAAAAGGAAACCACACAGCAAGGTTCTCAAACTTTGGGGGGCAGCATGTCACAACAATCTATGACCAAGGTTCCCAGCACTGACTGAAGTCTATGTTGTGCATATGTACTTCCTGAGAGCAAACATTCACACAGACAAAACATAGCATTCCAAATTTCATGCTGTATTTATGTTTAATAATAAACTGTAAGAAATCCAGGACTACTCAGAGTTTCCAAGGACATATGTGCTGCACCAGGGAGTTAGGGGGCCCATGGAAGGAGATGATTAAAACACAGGCAGTGTGTAAACATGTTTTATCATGTTGGTAAGGCTTCACAGGACCAAGTGCCTTACCTCTAGAAAGAGTGTGCACTCAATGTGAGCTACAATAATAACTTTCCTTTACTTCAAACTGAATGTCCAGCATTATGGTCTATAAGCACTCCTATATATGACACCCAGAGCTAGAGACTATATGAGCATTGTCACAAAACCCTGGCAATGTGAGTATTTTCAACACAAGCAGGTCCCTCTAATAATGACATGTAGGTCTTTGAACAAGCACACACACAAATAAACACACTAAACTCAACATACCAAATCAAAGTATACATAGAAGGCAACAATGGTCAGAAAGTAAAGGTCACAAGTTAAACACATATGAGGTTACCAGTGGATATTTTCTATTCTAAATCGATTACTGCAGAGTTTGACATTTTTGCCTTAAGGTATTCAAGATCTTAATAATATGTAGTTTGTACAAAGAAAAAGTCAACTATGAAACTGTAAGTTATTTTATTCTTCCTTATTCATTAGTAGCTCTGTATTAGAGTTTCATTACTTTGAATTATTTTTCCCTGTCTAGTCAATCAATAAATAGGTACACACACACACACACACACACACACACACACAGAAAACAGACACAGCTTCACAGGCCCAATATTTCTGGTACTAAATGTGAAGCTTGAAGCAAGTAGACTACAAGGATTTAAGTATATGATGACAACTTCTGCTCGAAAACACTATAAAAAGAACTCATTGTTCAATTAATTATAAATCAATATTAGTAGTAACCTTATTTTTTAGTTCTTTTTAAGAGTTCATAAAATGTTTTTACTTGGACCAAGGCTGGTAAGAAGACATTACTGTCATTATTTAACAGACATGAAAAATGAGGTTGCAAAAGACAGGGCTCCCTTCTTCCGACGGTAGACAAGGAAGTGTCTAAGGGACCCAGAGCAGCAGCGTCGACTATGCATGGAGGCAAAGGAAGAGTAGGAGTATACGCAGACCAAGATCCATGCTTTCAAAGGCCTGGAATGTAGAAAGAAAGAGAAGGAAGGGAAAGAAGTAGAATCAGATGGTACAGGCAGAGTCAGTGAAGTTTTGCAAACACAAAAAAAATTTTTTCTTGCTGAATGATTTCACAAAACAAACTGTAAAGCATCATGGCACAAATTGGACATATTTGAAGAAAGTAGGATTACAAAGTATAAAGGTCAGAAGCCACAGAATGTTTTCCTTTCCAAAAGATCTGGAGAGAAACAAAAAAAAAAAGATGTGGACAATTTGCTAGGCGGCAGGCAGGATGATGGGGCAGTTAGGGTTATTGCAGGGGAGTGAGATGCAAAACTAAAAGAAGTGCCCCACTCTAGTTACAGCCTCAAAGCTCACATCGCATTATGTGCACACAGCAAGTTAATCTGTGTCCAATCCCTCCCCATCCCTATATGCCCTTACTTCTATAGAAAAAAAAAAAAAAAGTGTGTTCAGCAGAATCATAGCACATGCACTTTGTTTGTGCTTATTAAATAAAAAGAAAGGATCACCTTCAACTATATTAATGATAGACTGGTGGATGAAGGATGCCTGTGAAAATTCACAACATCTGTTTGCTCCACTCTCTTCTCAGCATGCTGCACCTATTTCTCATGCTTAATGATGCTCAGCCACTCTGCAAGTTTTACGAACAAATGTGTGTTTAGCCACATTCATCATTCTGAATGAGCGTTCTTGATGAAGCCTCCACTGGCCTGTTTCGCTCTTTCTGCTACACTTTAACAAATGACAACTGCTGTACGTATTTTTCATTTGTTAAAAATAAAAAGCTAAGTGAAGGATAGGCCTGGAGAATTTTTCCCCTTCCCTTTGACTCCCCCAGAAACTTCAGTATGCCATCCATTGTATCTCTACACCCACCCGCCATGGCACGGAGCAGGACATGCTGAGAGAGCCGGCCTGGAGTCTTTGGTGTCAGAGTCATGCTGGCTAGGTCCCACCTATGGAATCCTGTCTCAGCACTTGATTTTCTCCCCTTTCTCTGATTACCTCCCACTCTTGGAATCTCTATCACACAGCATGGTATCTAAATATAGGCCTTTACTCTTCACTGGGCAGGACTTAAACCAATAAGCTGGCAAGAAACCAGGAAACGTTGTCTGTGTAACCAAGAATGGCACATATTAGATCAGAGAGTAGGAAACAAATAAATAGTTGTTAAATTGTGCAGTAGTTTTTCTCTCCAGTTCTCCAGAAAAACAAAGAAATAAGCAGCCAAGGTGCTTGCTTAGTTTTGACAAACAAGGAAATATTTAAATTATCCCAAACTCAGAAACTTCAGCTAAACCAAGATGCTCAGCCTTTTCATCCTCCAAAAACTGAATCCTCAATTTGAATGACCTACATAAATCAGGTCAAGTTAGCTAGAACCTAAGCATTCAAAAGAGCATAAGTATTATAATATGTTAAATAGTAATCTTTCAGAATTTATTTTCAAGTGATTGTTTTTATTCTGATCATTTTGTTAGGAACATGAAAAGCAAAAGAAGATATTTCTTCTGTATTAAATATTCAGAATCATTGGAAATCATATTAAATTCTATTTCATAAGACAATACATTTTCTCTACATTTGCAATGCTAAATCTTGTATGAGTATTTTTATTGCATTTGACTCAGCATGCATTGCAGAACACTTTACAAATGAAATAATCATGTTATATATTTAATAAAGCCACATTGTCATTTCACCAGTTTAACCACAATGGTTTCTGGGTTTTCCCCCTCCTGATATCATGAAAAGGAGAATGTTTCAGTCATCAAATTCAGCTGTTTCTCCCACACCAACATTCTTTAAAATGCCCCATTAGTGACTGTAGGTTTTATATACTTTATGTACTGAACTGTTCATATATTTTAATCTAGTTGTTTTTCTGGTATCAGGTACAAAAAAACTTTTAGGAGGTATCTACTCAAAAATAAAGAAGCTAAACTGCAACATACACAGTAAGAATGGTTAAAAGTATAAAAATCAAGAAATCTTAGCAAGGAATCTGTCAACATTACTCGGGTATTTCTTAAGGTCCTGCACCACGGGTTCCCTGAGAATCAGAGTCCACCAAGAACCCTTGGAATTCTTGAGTCCTCAAATCCAACTTGTCACAAAGTTGGCTGGAGACAGAATAAAAAGCATACACTCAACATATGTGTTTATTAATCTTGAACTTGTACTGCTTTTGTTCATTCTGTTTTGTTTCCTTTTTTAAGATTTTATTTATTATTTCCAGAGAGAGGGGAAGGGAGAGAGGCAGAGACAGAGAATAACATCAATGTATGGTTGCCTTTCACCTGTCTCTAGCTAAGGACCTGGCTGGAGACCTGGCTCGCAACCTGGTTATGTGCCCTGGCTGGGAAATTGAGCCAGTGACTTCTGGGTTCATAGGTTGGCACCTATCCACTACACCACCAGCCAGGGCTATTTTGTCCTCTAAACTACCAATAACTAAATACATAATTATGGCCATGTAGACAAACATTAAAATGTTTAACATTTAAAAAAGACCTTTAACCCTAAAAGCATCTGATGCAAATATCCTGCTCAAATTCTTCTTTCTCCATGATGGTCTCCCCAGCTACCCCCAGCCCACAGTGATCGTCCTCTCCTCTAAAACACGCAAGGAGTGGACATCTGTGCCACACAAGTCAACTCTACCCAGCACTGTTGCTCACTGATATTTTGCTATCTCCTCCCTAAAGCTCAAATATGTTATTACCCAAGACTGGGATCTCATTTTAGACTTCCCTTCTATCTCCCATGTTTCCTATACTTAACACTATACCAAGTACTGGGTCACTGCTATCTATATCAATATTGATACCAGTATCAGTACAGCAGGTCTTCAAGTAACATCCTTACATTCACTATTGTTTTGTTATAACCTTGATGAGGTACCACAGGGCCCTAATTATTTTTTATATCAATTGGCCTATAATAAAACTGGTTTTGTTACACATTGTTTAGCTTAAAGTCACAGAACCTATTAGCATTGAGGACTTACTATATATCAATAGAGAGATCCACATATACTCATTTATTATATTTTCAGTGAGTCTATATTTAAATATGTAGTTAGACCTTTATTCCATTGAGTCTTTCTATATATATTAAGCCCCTCCTATTTTAGTTACTATGAGAGATGTAATAATAAATAATTCCTCTATGACATTATAGCATAACTGAAAGAAAAACATATTTGAATACCTACTGTGGCCAAGCCATTAACAAATTAAATACCAGAAATGAAACAGGAGATTAGGAGAAAGAAAACGGGGCAGAGGATATAAAGGGGCTAAATGGTAATTTAAAAAATACAATAAAAATTAAATCAAAAGTAAAAAGAAAAGATCATTTGGAGATAGAAGATTTAAATAAAATTAAATAAATAAATAAAATAAAATTTAAAAAAAGAAGATTTAAGAGTCTTCATCAACAGGAATGGCACTTGAACCAGTCATTGAAGAACAGGGGAGGTTGCTAGCATGTGAAGATAAGGGCAATAATACTCAGGCACAGAAGATATCATGATTATAATTAGTAAGGCTCAAAGGTGGCATGCTCCAATCTGAGTGCAGATTGGAGATTCCTTTTTAGAAAAACACAAGATTTAACCTAGTTTTGCAGACAAGTTTAGAAAACTCCTACAGTCTTACTAAAATGGCTTCTTTTCAAATTCTTATCATCATAATTATTGCCCTTTAGAAGCAATAGAAATATTGCATATGAGTCCCCAATGGCACACAATCCCAAAAGACAAGCTGAAAAAAATAAATTTCCTCTTCTGAATTCTCCTAGACGTGGTGCTTAAATGTCATGACCTGATTTCTTTGAGGCCTCAGCTAGAGTTAACTTTCTTGCTTCACTTGCAGAGTGCTTAGCACCCAACGCCACCCCCAACTCTCTGGAGCTCCATAATGTGTTGGCTGCAGCAGCCTTGTCTGTAGCTGCAGAAATTCAGCAAAAGCCTGTGCACGTTTGCTCCAAATGTGTCTCTTTCTCCTATTGGAGATACATGCCTTTTGGTCTACCTTCTGATCCTTCCTCAGATACAACTTCCACCATGGAAAGTAGAGGAAACTCTTCAGACCTCAGTTTCTATCATTTAAGACCCCTTAGTACATTAGTAGTGATAAAGCTTTTTCCTTATTCCAACCAAGTACCATTTAACAGAAACTGCTTAATAACACCTTTGCAAACATGTTGTATTATTGATGGGTGCTGACTACAACTGGTCCACAATCTGACAAGAAAAATGACAGGAAACTGAACAGTCACCTCAAAAGAAACTCAGCACCAAACTGCAGTGCCACTTTAGCTGATTCACTTCTGTTTGACGATTGGAACTGATTATCTCTTCTTTGTCAAGAAGACTTTGGTTGCTGTGACAGCCCAGAACCAAAGAACCATAACAGTGGACAGTCCAAAAGGGCCTTGGCAATCACTATTTAAGCCCCTCGTTCTATAGCTAACAAAATTGAGGCCAAAAGAAGCAAAATGGCTTGCTTTAGGTCATGCCTCTTCTTAGTAGCCCAACTGAAACTGGTGTCTAGATTTTCTGACTCCTACAACAGTATGGTATGCTAATTAATACCAAATATGTCCGTATCTGAATACCCAAAGCTTGTAAATATTACCTTACATGAGAAAAGGGGTTTTGCAGGTGTGATTAAATTAAGGATTTTAAGATGACAGGATTACCCTGGATTACCTAGGTGGGCCCAAGGGATTCCCAATGACACAGGAGGAGTCAAAGGAGGCAGGATGACAAAAAAAAAAAAATGAGATGATAGGTTTTAAAGATGGAGGAAGGGGCCACAAACCAAGGAATACTGGCAGTCACTAAAAGTTTTGGAAAAGACAGTCTCCCCTCAGAGCCTCTTGAAAAAGCCAGCCCTGTGAGACTTATTTTAAACTTTTGGCCTCCACAACTATAAGAGTATTCATTTGTATTGTTTTAAACTATTAAGTCTGAGGCAATTTGCTACTGTGGTAGCAGGAAACATACAAGTTTTAGTACCTAGATATGGGAACCTGCTGTGACAAGTACCTAAAAAGGTACAAGTGGCTTTGGAATTTGGTAATGAATAGAAGCTTGAAGAACTTCAAGGAGCATGATGAAAGAGGTAGGCTGCCTAAAGCAGACTGTTAGTAGAAATATTGGCATTAATGACTCTATTGGTGAGACTCATATGGAAGTGAGAAGTGTGATAGAGAAAACCAATATCCTCTCAGAGAATATCTCAATCATCATAAACAGGCTATTGGCAGAAGCACAAATATTAAAGGTGCTATTGGTGAGAGCTCAGAAGGACATGAGAAACATGTCTTTGGACACTGGTATAGTGGCAGAAAGATTGCCTGAGTTGTGGTCTACCATCAGATGGAAAGCATACCTATAAGAAATCAACCTGGCTCTTTAGTGGAGGAGACTTCTAAATGTTGAAGATGCAGCCTACTTCCTCTGGCTGTGTATTGTAAAATGTAAGAAGAAAAAGATAAACTGAAGAACTGTTACAGAAAAATCTTGATAATTCTCAGCCTATTCAGATTGCAAAAGGTGCTAAAATTAGAAGATACACTGTCAGGAAAGATGCTCTGGAGAGAAAGCAACCTTTAGCTAGTGCCTCAGAAGAATGAAAAGATCAGAGTATTTATTCACAAAGAGAACTCTTAACAACGCTAGGCAGGCATGTGACTCATGAATTCCCTCAACTATCTCAGCAGAAGCCAGAAACAGAAATAGCATTATCCAGGAAAAAATCGATGGAGGACCTTCTTGTCTCATGGAATGAATCCCATGGTATAATGGAAGACCACAAGTTTTTTTGAGAATGTAGTTATCAGCAGAAGTACTGAAAGCTGAGACTAAAAGGAGCAACAACAATAACAAGAAAAAGTAAAAGAATTCTGTCAGGTAGGAAAATTCTACATACAGGAGTCAGGCTGATAAAACTACTTGGCTGTAGCCTTCATGAAAGAGGACGGATGGCCCGCAGGGCAGAGCCCAGACTCAAAGGGCAGAGCTCCAGACCCTGGCAGCAGATCCTCAAGCCACAGGGGACCCTAAAACCTAATGGAATTTGCCCCGCTGGGTTTGAAAATTGCTTGGGACTCATAAATGACTCCTTTTTCCTTTCACTTTCTCCCTTTTTGAATGGAACATCTAAAACCGGTACCCTGTGTATATCTCACTATTGTACTTTAGGAGAAAATAATTTCTTTCTAGTTTCACAGGTCCGCAAATAGAGAGTAATTTTGTCTAAGAATGGATTATACCCAGACCTCATTCACATCTAATATAGGTTATTGAAGATCATGAATTTTGAGCTGATAAGACTTAAATGAGATTTTGGACTTGAAACAGTAATGGTTGAGACTTTAGAGACCTGGGGATGAGGCAAAAAGTAATGGTTTTTTACTGTGTGGTTGATGTAAATCTTTGGCAGGCAGAAAGAATATATATGTGTGTTGTTTTATCCACTAAGTTGGTGGCAACCTGTTACAGCAGCAATAGGATACTAATGTAGCAGAGAGACTAGAGGTAATCAAAGGAGGAGGCCTCCACCACAAATAATCTCACTTATGGAGAGATCACAGCCCCTGAGAGCAGCAGGAAACAACCTAAATCTTCTTGCTACACCATCACAGGCAGAAAACCTGGAATATGAGATGTTCTTCAGCATGTCTTTTATGCTGTAAAACCTGGTTGTGCTAACCCTGTAGAACCCTTCTCTTTCTTGTTTCAATCAGGTATTTCATGACATATCAGAAATAGGATAATTTTATTTCCTGATTAAAATTAGGATGCATTAGACAATGTATTCCATGCTATTATCCAGTGAAAGTGATTGGCTGGGAGATTCCAAAACTAGATAACTAGATATCAAAAATGTTTTTGGTTTTTTGTGTAGGCATTTCAATAGTCTCAAGGACAAAGGGCAAAAAATTTTTTAATGGAAGTGCCACAGAAAACCTGCAATATATAGAACCTTATTTATCCAGAATACTAGGAAGAGAGTAGAGATTTATATAGGGTCTTAGGATCAAAGTTCACCCAAAAATGCAGACACCCGAAGCTAGGATCCAAACTATCAATATGCATAAAGAATGGCAAGAAATTTAGGGTCAAGTGCAGTAGACTAAAGCAAAATAATGACCCTCACTACCTCTTGAGTATCTGCTAGTTTCATTGAGCTTGACAGACCATTTTGCTCACAAGAGCCCCTCAAGAGAACGTATTGAAACGGACATTGAAAGGGGTTAGATGAATTTTCATCTTCATAAACAAATAAGTGGCTATGCTAGAACCCCAAAACACTGCCTACTCTGCCATGCTGCCATCTAACTGGACCCAGTGATAACTGATCAGAGAATTGATCAGATAATTAATAACTGATCAGAGAACTGGACCCACAGATAACTGATCTGTGATGAAAGGAGTTGGAAGAAGAGAAGCCTTTTGGTTGGACCTAGGATGAACAGACACATCTAAAGGCAGTATAAGGGGAGTTGATTCAGAACAACAGAATGTGGTAAAAAGAAAATAGGAAAAGTGAATTTGTTCTTTTAATATCCTAGAATTTTCAGTTTTCTCATCAAAAAATAATTTTTCAAAAACACTTAGTGCTAAGACCAACTGAGAGAAGTTGCATGGCCACAGACATACCATCAAAACAAAAAATGTTCTCATGGGAGCTGCTCATCAGTGGCCCAGCCACCTCTTAAAGTCCTTAGCTCCTCGCCATGTGCAGGGTTCAAGCAAGGGACTGATCTGCTACCCGGCTGCCATCAAATGGATTCCTCCTCTGGGGTGGGAAACTAGAAAATGTGACCACACAAGACCCATCTTGGATTTCTGTGACTCCTGGACTATCGATTGTCTCACTGAAAGGGCTCAGCAGACATTCAAAGAACGATCATTTTGCTAACTTTTAAATCATGTGCTAGAGATCATCTTGTCACAGTAACTCTAGGTGACACAAGTTCTCTAGATAAAACTGAATCAGTCCTTCGCCTTGACGGGCCACAGTACCTAACTAACCCTGCAGGCTGCAGGACCAGCAGACCCAAACAGCCTTCTCCCAGCCCCGAGTTTCCACGCTTCTACATCTCACTTATCTGTCTGGTTGAGTAAATTACTGCAAGAAATACCTGCCTCAAAGACTTATAATAAAAAGAGATTCAAGAGGACAACAGCGAAGTGGAGCAGCATTCATGAGAACTCTGAGATGAAAATTCCCAGTTGGCCTTAATGCTGGAGAATTTACTTTAGGGTGTAAAAATAACACGTACTGCTATATTTCTTCACTTTATTTGCTCTCCTCTGCAGAGATTACTGCTGTGCGCACAGCGTCGTAAGAGTGGAGAAGGTCAGGTTGACAAAACTTCTTGGTGGGGAATAATCTTTAGCCTTCCAAATATATGTGCCTTGCAACTTCCAGGCCACAAAAGCAAACTCTGGTTTGAAAAATGCCAAGTCTCATCTCCAAGGAAAGTCAATAACTTCTAAATGGCCCGCAATCACATTTATGTGGTTATAATAAACCATTAAAAACATTAAGGAACAGTTCAGAATGAAAAAGCTTGCAAGGTTGTTATTTTTTGTTTCCTTCTCAGTTTTGGCAAAGACAACATAAACCTCAGTAAAGCAAAAGCCTGCTAAAGAAAATAGGAAAATGATAAAATTAGACCTGGTTGAACTTGCTTTTCACCTCCCAACAACGTCTTAAGAAAATGATAACACTTATGTAGCAAAAAAAAAAAAAAAATTGCAGCTCCTCTATGGAAAAAACCTTATGTGTTTTCAGGTTGGAGATAGTTTGGGGTGATTCTAAAGAATTTTTTTTTCCAGGGCAGATAATGTCTCTCAAACCAAACATGAAAACAGTTTGCAAGTCTGGGTAGGTTTCAAAGGAGATAGTATAGGGCACACAGGGAGTGCTATTCAACCCATCAGTCCCAAGAATGTATGTAAAAGCCAGAAATGAACATGGATTTGAGAGTGTGAAGACAAAGCACATTGTTCTGTGTTCCCCGCAAACAGCCCCCATCAACAATGCCATCACTTAGCCTGCAATTCTACAGAAGCCCAAAAGCTCCAAAAAACGTCCACCCATCCCAGAATTACGACCCCACTGCAGAATGTTACGACAGCTGGAACACCAAAGATCACCATCTTTCAGACCTCATATGAAGCCACAGCATGATAAACAAATTCAATAAAATTACGAATTGGCAAAGTGTTTGCAACAAATGTTATTTCCTGGATAACAAGATGGATAACGTACATTTTGCAACATATGTGAGGAATTATTGAAAACAGATGTAAATGTTCTCAAACTCGAGTCTTTCTTTGGCACAAACCTGAATACATCGATTTTACCCTTTGCTTTACAGCAGTGCCCAATGTACCTCAAAGAGTAGCCCCTTGTACTAAACAGAAGATGTTTTAGGTAGATGTTTCTGTTGTCCTGCCCAATTTCATAATACTTGTGATGAGGAAAGTATTTGATCCAAAAATGCTTCCACTTAACAACAAATAAAACTTTGCATCCTGACTGAAAAAGCAAAAGCAAGGATGAACTGCAAATAGGGGATGATAATTATCTTTAACTTATTACAGGTCTAAAGGCCCTCTGCTAACACACCTGCCACTGTCAAGAATGTTCATGACACTCTTCTGCCCCTTCCCTTTCAAAACCAAAACCCTTTCCCTTAGCTAAGTGCCAAATCCATATTAGGTCTTCCTGGTCCCCCATCCCCGGCACCACCACTCACTGACCTATGTGGCAAAAGCAGCCATGTCACTGTATCCATCCTACCTGCCACAGAATCACAAGTTTTCTAATTGTCAGGAAAACGAGTCTCCTGAGCACGCACAAAAACACACAATGTACAATCATCACATTTTGGAAATGGGGGCTCACCGAAGTATTTTCCATGAAAAGTAATTTACATTTTTTAGCTACAAATGCATCTTTTCTTCTAAGAAGAATCATCTGTGCAACAGATTTGTGTCTGAAAATAGAAGGCCAGATTTATGCAAAAATGATCTCAGGGGATCATCCCAGAAACACAAAAAAAGTAATTTTCTGCCAAAATTACAGAGTACTCACAAGAGATGTTTTTCAAATATGACCACTAAACACATAAAATACACAAATGAAATGGAATTAATACAAAGCAACAGTTCCATGGTAATCTTAAATTAGAGAGTTTGGGGATGTCAGACAAAACATCAGAATAAAATTCTTGAGAGTTTTATAAAAATTACAGAAACGTCAAAGCCCATATATTTTAGTGAAAAAAAAAACAACAAACCTCTTCTGTTTCTCAAGGATTGGCTGGCCTCTCCAGTTTATTTAAATATGCCACAAATTTCCCTAAAATTCCCAAATTGTGTCAATCTTCCTGAATATAAAACTGTTACCATCACCCACAGTAAATGAACTATAACAATTTAAAGACATAAAGACACTAGTTTAAAAGGAAAAGCTTCAGAGTACCAGAATCATAAAACAAATTAAGAATATGAGCCAGCCTGGAAAAGTTTCTTATCGTAGACAATGACCCAGGACATTTGCAAATCAAATAACAAAAGGACCAAGGGTCATTTTTAATTACGGTGGACCCTAAAACAACATGAGCTTGAACATCATGGATTCACTTAATATGTGGATTTTCTTCCATAAATACATAGAGTAATATAATGTATTTTCCTTATCATTGTCTTAACATTTTCTTGTCTCTAGTTTTATTGTCATAATCCATTATATAATACACATGGTATAAAAAATGTGTTAATGAACTATACTATCACTAAGGCTTCCAGTTAACTGTAGGCTACTAGTAGTTAAGTTTATAGAGAGTCAAAAGCTACACATGGATTTTCAACTGCACAGGGAGGTTGGTGCCCTACCCTGCACATTGTTCAAGGGTCAATTATGCTCTTTTTTTTTTTTTTTTTAATTAGCCATTCCAAGAAACTGTGTGTGAACAAAAGTAGAAACCAGAATGGAAGGAGCTCTGGGCCAGGGTATTAGGATATTTGGATTTTCAGGACCAACTTTTTACTTAACTAGCATTGGACTTTAGGGAATTCATTAAACAGACCTCGGTGTCTTCATGCGTCAACGAAGAAAGAGTTATACCAAGAAGCCTCCTAAGACTCCCCTAGCTGTAATAGCTAATATGTAGCACCTGTATCACAGTAGGATTAAGCAAGCATCACCACTTAATAATTTTTGAGGTAATCAAATTTCACCTCTGTTTTAAGAATAAGCTAGGAATCATTTCTGAGGCCCCCAAAGCCACATGGCACTTTTCCTTCTTCTATTGGAAGGTAAGACATAAGCTCCATTTCATAGACTAGAAAGAGGGCAGGATACAGAGATAGTCCCACCTCTATTTGTCTTTTTTTTTTTTTTTTTTTTTGACAATCCACATGCAGCTGCTGTTTATGTTGGCTGTCATCCTTTGATTTCCACTATAGTTTGCAGCACGGGGGTCACTAGGTAACCTCTGCCTTCAAGAGTCTTATGCGCTCTCAACCCCCAGGCCAACAGTGCCTATGTATCTGGCGGGCTTCTCTGACAGGCTCCAGCACTTGGCAAGAGAAGATCGAAAAGATGCAGAATAATGTCAACTCGAATAGTAATCTGTTAGGTGAATGGTTCCGTTGCTTACTACACAAAAGTAGGTTATGGTTTCATATATCATGTTCAATGTGCAGTAGATTTTTTTTCAACCATTCATATTAAACTGGTGTAAATGTTTTTATTCCTTGCCACATTGCTGGGTGGTAAGCTTGGGTTCTCCCAGGAATTTGTTTGCTTTAAAATGCCATGCATCTCCAGGCAGCCTTCCCTCATAAAAAATGGGCACGTCTTCTAAATGAATTTCTCCCTTTTTGCAGTTAATAACTAACCAACACAGCAGAAATACACCATGTGTGAAACTCTGTTTACTATAGGTGGTAAATCACGTGCCTAACATCCTGTAATTCATTCTGAATACTGTGCTCCATTCACTGTAACATGCTTTGCCCTGGGCTGGCAGGCATCATCAGTACCACCCAAAATTGGTGGTACACTTGACTCCAATTCAGGGTCTGTCCTAGGACATGCATTTTATTCTGGGGGGCGGGAAGAGAAAGTGGAAAGAATTTTTAAGGAAATGTCATGGCAATTTGTACTTGGAAACATACTGTTACCCTCCCCATGGGCCCACCCTGCCTGGGGCCCTTGCCTGGAGGTAGACCTCAGGAGGAGGCTATGGTCTAGGTAAGGTTGGCCCTGACCTTTTGTGTCATCTGTCCTTGTATTGCAACCCCCCTTTCTAGTCTCTACAATTCTCCAAAGCCTAGACTGCTAAAAACTCATCCCCCAAGGTGCCAGCTGATAACAAAAGTGTTAAGATTACAAACCCCCTTGAAACAGCTTCTTGTTGATGGAAACCCTCAGGCCTAAATACCTTTAGAACCCAAAATTATTATAATGTACTATTGGCTGTTCATTAAAGGGCAGGTGAGCCTCTTAAATCACTTCACACTTGGGTGCCCCTACTTATCAGCCATCACGCTGTCTCTGATGGAAAACCTTTAGAGATGCAGAAAATAGCAATAATGTCCCACACTCCTCCACAGGATGGTACATAGTTCCAACTGCCCTCAGCCATAATCCATCTTGTGACTCTATAATCTCTCTTCTCCGACTTCTAGTAGTGAGGAGAATGGTTCAGTTTGTAATTTGTTTAGGCAGGACAGGCAGAGGACAAAAGGGCAGCACAGGTCTAGAGCCTCTTGGTTCTCTCTCCTTGCCTGAGGGAGTGACCCACAAGGGTAAGACTCCAGGTTTCTGGGACTGCTTTCAGGTTCTACCATGTCTTCCAGAATCCTTGAGAATAATTTAGCAACCTTTTTATGTAAAGTTTCAGATTATAAATTTTAGGCCATATAATCTCTTCCTCAACTACATAACTTTGCCATTGCAGCATGAAATAAGCCAAAGACCCCATAAAGCTAAAACTTGATTTACAAAAGCAGGCAGCGGGCCATAGTTTTTGCTAAACCCTGATCTAGACTACAGCTGTCCAACAGAAATGCAAGCCATGAAGATAATTTAAAATTTTCTAGTAGCTACTTTAAAAAGGTAAAGAGAAAGCTAAAAAGTTTTAAAATATCTTTTATTTAATCTAATATATCGCTAAAATAATTGCTTCAACATGTAATTAAAATAAAAGGGTATCGAGGTATTTTGTATTTTCTCCACCAAGTCTTCAGAGCGTATCTCACGCTTACAGCACAGCTCAGTTTCCCATAATTCAAGTCTTCAAAAGGCAGGCATGCCTAAGTAACTGGTTATTATACTTGACAACAAAAGTACAACTCGACCATTTTCTTGCCTTTTCTATGCACTTTTTCTAGGCAGAAAAAGTCAGGGTCCTCCTGACCATCAGAGAGCCACCTTCCCAATATCCAGAGACGTGTTTCAAGTCACCAAAATACCTAGGACATCAGCAGAGATGCGGCTGCCAACCCAAGGAGCCACCAATCGCCACACCTCAAGGGAGAATGTTTAGAAGGTACGTTTCTTATAACTGGCGAATCTCCACAAGAGACCATTTTTGTTAGTCAAAGAAGATAAGGCAAATTAAAGGCATTTAAGAACCGAACAGTAAAAGCATTTCCCCTCAAAATAATCACAATTAATCTTTTCACTGCTTGAATTTTACTTCCTCTCCCCTCCTTCTCATATTATCAATGCAATTTTCCATTGGATTTATAGGCAGCCCTTTTCTGCTACCACCAATAACAAACTCTGACTCTTTTATTTTTATTAATTTATTGTTGTTGCATTACAAACCCTTACTCTTAAAGCACCTCTTAAATTTTGACAACTAGGGGTGACCTCCTTAATGCAATGCCATTTTCCCATCCCTGCTCCTGTTGTTTAAACATAACCCTGCCACAAACAAAGGTTTGTTTAGTACGACTGAAGGAAGGAGGAAGTTGAGAGAGTTTCACTCCAATTCTTACTGTAATAAAAAGCCATCAAGACATTTTCTTTCCGTGTTTTCAATGTACACAAAATTCTTTTTAAAAGCATTTTCTAAAATGCGCCTAAAGTAATCTTTTCCACCGGGAAAGACAAACCTAACAAAACAGCTCTTTGTTTCGACTAACATTTTGCAAATAGAAAATAGCAATACCTGGCAGGGAATCTCACGCTTAAGGAAATTGGAGACCACAGTAACTGTTCTCATGGCCCCCCTTCATTGTGAGGGGACCTGAACACCCACTAACTGATTTCAGCATGCCCTACAATGATAGCCACCATATTATCACTAGCACCAGCAACCAGCATCCATAAAAAAAGAACCCTTCCAGTGGGGGATAGGGTGGGGGCAACCCCAGAAGAAAACCAGTTCTCCTGTATTATATACACATCTGTACTCTGCCAGCGATGTGATTTAGAAAGAACACTGAACCAGAAGTCATGAGGCCTCCATCCCTGCAAGTATTCAAGAGTTGGCTCCACTGCCCTTGGTAAGGATGTTGGGGTTAGAACTAGACTCCTTTGGAAGAGAGGATGATGCTGGCCCTCTCAAACCTGAGACTGACACTCTATGATTTAATAAGATCTAATATCTCTAGATGCTAATTATCCAAGTCACCCACACACCACTCAGTTTCCTCATCAGTAAATGAGAATGATACCACCTATCAGGAAAGACTGTTGCAAAAAGCAAAAAGAGAACACCAAAGAATGCTCAGTATATAATACATACCAGACATATGAGTTTTGAACATCATTACCTGTGAAATTAGGCCACAATACAAGATGACCCACACCACTGGCAGAGCTGACCCTAAACCCTTACCCAGGGTTTAACTCCCACCCCTAGAGTTTGCCTTCCTCTAGCTCATCTTCCCCTAAAGCTAAGGTGTAAGCATGTGATAAATCATGGTCTGCAGGACACAAAGGGATGTTTTCTAGGGACATTTGAAAAAGCATATCTTAAAAATGGATGCACTGAAGGAAACATCCCTTCCTGCTTGGACATAAATAACCTTGTTGTGTCCATCTGTGATTCATGGAACCATCACACTCAGGCCATAGCTACAAGGAAACAGCTCTAGCACTAAGCCAATGTGCTCAGTTGGCAGAGAGAAAGATAGAAGGAATCTTGGTCTTTAATAGCGATTATTGGACCAATCCCTTAACAGTTTGACTTAGCTTTCCTCTTATGTGAAATCATAAAATCTCCTACCTGCTTAAGCTTTTTCTTGAGCTTTCTATTATAGTATTCTACCTACAAGTGTCCTCTAGTTCTACAGTGTTATGACTATAGATTCACCTCCCTAATTTCAACATTCTAACACCCTCCTAAAATTCAACTTGTTTTACCTTCCCTCAGCTTCGCTTCTCTCTCATACATACCCCATCCATCATCTTTATAAATTTCACTAGGTCAACTCAGAATATGTTCTTCTTGCTTTCTATTCACTTTCTCCCCATTTTTAGAGCCAAATTCAAGTCCCAATTACTCCAAAGTGATTATTCTGACCACTCCTAGCATATGTTTTTTCCCTGTAAGTTGTATCACATAGTTTATCATAAAATCTAGTCTAGCCTGTTGAATGAGGAGATAATTTCCTCATATAACATCCTACAATAGAGATTATCAACCTACCTCAGATTAAACAATCTCAGCATCAGGGACATTGCCATTTCATAAGAGCAGCTCATCGCACTATCTAAACCTTCCTTACATGAAAACAAAGTGTGACTCCTTGTAACTGATAGGTGTGGGTCTCCTTGGATATCCTAAGTCTATCTATAACTGTGTGTCTCCCTTCAAAGCATGAGGCCAGAGGCACTCCCTTGTTCATATTCATATCCCCAGCATTTAACATCATGACTCCCGCATATGCTGAATAAAGGACAGATCTGATCCCATCACCATTGCTTACAGTGCCAGGAGTAGACCATGACTTAACATGGATCACATTTTCTCTTCCCAGTTTGTAGAGCTGGGAGTTAAAGCTGTTTATCAACCTCTAATAGGAATGTGAATGGAAGATCCATAAGCCCAGGAACCATATTATGATTATCTATGAACACAGGACAGCAGAGAAAGTTTATAGGGTAAAGGGTGTGAAAGCAAACATATTAATAGAACTGAGAGGAGCTCCACACAACCTCTAGGAGTTGAAGGAGGGAGATGTGACTCTAAAGAGCTTTCCAGGCCCTTGTTCCAGTCCCCTATGAGGGCTGATCAATTGCCTAGTGGTGGGGTTCTAATACAAATTCCTGTTTTCTGCTTAGAAAAGATTGAGGGGGTTTCTGTCACAGCCAAAAGATCCTTGCCCAAGGCCTTCAGCTAACTCAGTATAATAAGAGTATGTGTGAGTGTTTACAAAAGTTGTTTTTGAAACAAAGCAGGTGCAGACAGAGAAATGGAATGGATGGACTATACCCTGGACCAGAATGTATTAGGACAATTGAGCAAAGTCACACCCCTAAGAGCTCCCATACCACATGACAGCCCCTCTTTCTGTCCAGGTAGGAAAACTGCCTAGCATTCTAAAGCAATGAACATATGAGAAGACCTGCAGTCATTTTATCCCCACACTTCTCAGTATAGATCAATTCCATAGGTGGGAGCTCCCACAAGAGGTTCTGTTTCTCTGAATGTGCGACCCAACACATCAACCACTAGTCTTTACGAGGGTAATCCTCAGCCAAAGAGCCACTCTAGTCCTTGGTTTCTTACTTTGCCTAGTCCCAGACTTCCTTTCAGGTAACTCATGAGCTCTTTTGGAGCATCCAGCCTTATAAAACCTTTATAGGACATTGCCAACCATAGCGCTATTTAGCTAAAAGGTTAAAAAAAAAATCATGACCTAAAAATAATTATAATGACAAAATGAAAGGCAGCTAGATATATAGAGATATCTGGATAGATAATGCCAAGGTACCCTTTCCAGTAATACTCCATAAAATACTGTATGTTCCACCAAATCATAAAACTCTCTCTAATCTTGGCCCATTCACTCACCATTTACTATCTTCCAGACTCCCTAGGTTCAAATCTCAGTTCTGCTTCTTAGGAGTAATGCAGCCTTAAGCAAATGACTTAATACCTCAGCACCTATTACCTCTCCTGCAAAATGGAAATAATAGCAGTACCTTTATCACAGTGTTATAGTGATAATCAGTGAATTAATACATATAAAGTACTGTAAGTACCTGACACTTAGCATTGAACAAATGTTAGTCTATCATCCAAGATACGATCAATTATGCTTCAATAACAAACAAGCTTTAAATCTCAAGTAGCTTGAAACAACTACTTGAGAGTTTCCTCTCTCTCATTCTACATATCCAATGTGGGTTCACTTGTAAGGAGGGAGCTCTGATCAATGTAATCACTTAGGGATCCAAACTAACTGAGTCTCCAACATCTTACAATACTGATTTCCCAATAGATGGCTTTAGGGTTTACCATAGCATAAGGAAAGGGTACTCATTCTTTACTGGATCTTAAATGCTTCCCTCTAAAAGTGGCAAAAATCATTTCTTCTCCCACTGAACTGACCAAAGCAAGACATAGCTAACATCACAGGAAGGGTAATACAACTCTCCTATATAGACAGAAAAAGAACAGGACTAGAAATATTGGTGAGCACTAATAACATCAACCATAACCAGTATTATTACTCTATACCAGGTCCTATGCTCAACATCCTATTCTAGTAAATACTTCACACATCTAGATAACGCTGATACCTTTATGTAGCAAACCAACTGATTTACGCTGGACATCTGCCTTTTGTGTGTGTGTGTGTGTGTGTGTGCGTGTGTACAGAATTCATTTTTGAGGCTGGGTCTGGTGAATATCTAAAATGTCAGGTTTAGCCTTGGCTGGTGGCACAGTAGATAAGGCACCAGTCTACAAACCCAAAGGTTGCTGGTTCGATTCCCAGCCAGGGCATATAACCAGGTTGCAAGCCAGGTCTCCAGCCAGGTCCGTAGTTGGAAGCGGGTGAAAGGCAACCATAAAATGAATGATGTCTCTGTCCCTCTCTGCCTTTCTCCCTTCCCCTTCCCTGCTCTCTAAAAAATAATTAAATATTTTTTAAAATAAAATAAAATAAAATGTCAGGTTGTTGGTTCGGGATTCTGTCAAACTAGTTGCTGGTAGCAGGCGTAAAAGCTACCTGGAGAATGGCCTAAGCTGATTGATGTGTCATTTGGTAGAAGAGTGATTCTGAACTAGTAGACTACTCCTTCTCTACTTGGAAAACCAATGGATACAAGCTTTTCCAT
Source organism: Noctilio leporinus (assembly GCA_004026585.1). Taxonomy (NCBI): domain Eukaryota; kingdom Metazoa; phylum Chordata; class Mammalia; order Chiroptera; family Noctilionidae; genus Noctilio; species Noctilio leporinus. Next base: position 44,352 of record PVIW01004355.1, read on the forward strand.
GACCAACATCTCTGTGGTTTTTGGATGATATTATTGTAAACAGAAAGATCAATGTTAAGATGAACTCAGGAGCTCCAATAATGTGCAACAATTTTCTTAAAACTACAATAGAAAAAAAAATCAACTGAAACATGAAAATTTAAAACCCTATTACCTGCATTTCCCTCTGTATCATCCCACTTCCCATCATTTCTAACATGTATCTTAAGTGTGCTAATTGGAAAGGCTCTGCCATGTATACAGCTCTGTTTTCAAGATGACAACAGCTTTGCTTTTATCACTAGGCTCAATACCAAGAGGGGAATCATTTTCAAAATTCAAAGGGTTTTGATCTGGCTGTGTCAGCCTGCTGCCTGCGCTCAGCTGGTATCCTGTCTTAGAGAAAAAACATGAGCACCTCGGTAGTAGGGCTGAGACCAGGGAGAGGAGCGCAGCCCTGAATGGTTGAGTGAGAAAAGGGTGTCCTACAATTAAGACAAAAGTCCATTAATACTGAAAAGGCTGTCAAAGTATTTCCCCCTGCCCCTTTAGAAAAGTACACTTAATATGCTACAAATGTTTATTGAAAAGAAAATCATAAGTAAATCCTAGAAAAGAAAGATCTAAGTTTCTTTTAACTCAGCAAGACTTCTTAATTCTGGAGCAGCGATTCTAAAGCTTTATTGGTTTGCAAGAAACTCAGCTGGGGAACTTTTCCAAAGGTAGAGTCTCTGCTTCCACACCACAGACTCTGATGGAAGTCCCAGGTGATTGAGACATGGGCCTTCTTCCATGGACTGCACTTCAAGAAACTCAGGTCAGGTGGTTTCTCTCCATCGGTCAGGCCCTGCATGCAACTTTGAGTGAAGCTCTTTCGGGAAAAAGTGCCACATAAAAGCAGTGGTCTCCCCAGAATCCTCCTTGGTGCTGTCAGCAGCTCTACTGCAATATTTCCAGGGTGCCAGACACCCCATACTCGTTAGATTACCTGATCTCTTATTTTTCTGGCCCAGCCTCTTGCTTATGCCTGTTCTGCTAACATAATCCATGTTGCCCAGGTTGTCTCAAACATGTCTGACATCCTCACCTGCCTAGGGTTGTTCTGAAGATGCTTCCATTTGTTCCAGGAGCTGCAGGGTTTCCCATCTAGGAAACTCAGGATTCTCCTCAGGTCCCTGCCGTTACTTCAGCCTGTGCACAAGTGCTCACCCCAATCACTTACTGTCAGTTAGCTCTGCTCCTACCTGGATTCCCTCTGCACCCATAACAGTGCCTGAGAGACATGGAATGAGTATATAACTTAATTACAGTTGAATGAAAATGGCAAAGTACTGGGGAGAGGTATTGGGACATGATTTCACACTTGTCCCCAAACATACAGAGCATATGTCCCTGAAATTCAGTCTCACACTCATCTCACCACTAACCTAGGAAACACAGGCTACATGGATAATCAGGCCCCAAAAGAAAATGAGTATGAATAATGGAAACAAACAAAATATAGATTCTGGAAACTCTGTCAATAATCACTGGCTAGATTCCCACTTCACCATTTAACTATAAATCTATAATCACTAAGGATTGTATCACAGATCATAAATACCTGTTTATATCATGTCACCATATTCAGAATTGCCCCAGAAAATTATTCACTGGCAAAGAAAGGTTGTAGTTTGGGAACGAGTGGTAATGAAATGGCCCTCTTTACATTTTCTACTCATGGTCAAAAGCGCAGAGAGAAATCTCTAAAATAAATATATATATATATATATATATATATATATATATATATCTTGCAATCATAAATATCTACCACCTTTCCAAAGACAGGTTGCAAGAGCTAATTTATACCAGGCTGCTAACTTTTGTTTCATGCTATATTGATGAGCTTGACAGTTTTTCGAAGAGTTTATAACTGCAGCAGTGTTGATCTTATTTAAAGAGAATATTAAATCAAATCCCTTGTCATTGGCATAAAACCTCCTATAGCATCAACAAAAGGCAGCAGTTTTCATTGATTCCCTGATACAAAAGACATATGAAGCAGGCTGATGCTGCTCTGCCAAAAAAATAAAAAAAGAAAGAAAGAAAAATCACAATTAAAGCCCCATGAAAACTATTAGTCATTGTAAAGGTCATCATCGACTTTTAATGGCATCCTAAAGGGAAACAATATGCTTCATTTCAACATCAAGGGCAAAATGAATGAAATACTGTATTTCTAGAATGGGCACAGCAGAGAATACCAAGAAACCTTAAATACTTGTTTCAAAAGGCAACCCTAATAAAACAGAATTTGTATCACTCAATTCACTGTCCACATTCATGATGAGGAAATTTCCAGGGAAACAGCTGATGAAAAATGCATGCACACAGCCAGATATGCTCCTTCTTGCAAAATGAACCAATACACAAAGTGGATTGCTACAGGGCAAGTGGTTTTCACTCCTTCAGACCAGAGGAGGGGCCATTCACTCATCAGGAAATAGGAAGGAGGATGTGAGTTTTATTTGTGCCACAAAATGAGCAGGGTCACTGCCTTCTCAGGTCGTCAGCTTCCTTATACGCAAAGGGATTGAATCTAGTTTTTCAGTCTTTTACGCAACAGCAAACATATTTATTCATGCAAACATATTTATTCATCCTTGAATGCTAACCCTGATTGCTGAAGCACCATCCTTCTGGATCTCAGTTTCCTAAATCCTAAACTGGGTGGGATAGTGTGTTGGGATGGTTGCTGAATCAGCACCAAGAGCAGCAGCAGGAAAGGGTGTCCCGGTGATTAATAATGTGATCCAGGGACAAAGGGGGACATGGCGAGAGCTCAGTCAGCTCTTAGCCCCCAAATGCCAAAATTCTGTAAAATCCACCCCAATAGCACTGTAGAGGGAGTCTAGCTTACTATCAACTGACCCATCAAAGAAAAAATACTGTATCTTCTACTGAGGCTCTACGAAGTTCAGGCCCCTGCTGGGGATGTGCTTAGCAGTAAAGTAAAAGGTGAAAAAGACATGAAAATAACCAGGAGGCCAACCTTAAATTCTATCTGCTTACTCATACTTTGGGGCCTTGGACCCTCTTCTAAAAACCTCCTATTCCAAGAGGGATATGATGCTATTTTTATCAAGTGTTTTACATTTATTTATTCAATGAGAAATTCCTAAGGACCTATTCAGTACAAAGAGCTGTGCATACTGGTGTGAGGAAGCCACCCCAATGGGGAGGTTACGCAGCTTAGAGCTTAGGTGCTGGACTGAAATTACCAGACTTCAAAACGCAGCTCCTCCACTAGCCAGCTGTGTGAACTTAGACTAGTTAATCAAGCTCTCTGAGCCACCATGTTTGAATCTTCAAAAAGAGTGCAGTACTAATGCATTACTTATAGGACCATCGCAAATTCTACACAAGGTAAACCTCGCAAAGTGTTCGTACACCACCCATTTTAGCAACATTATATCTCTGCTCAGGCCACTCCCCTAAGTTCCAGACTCACAGACAACCTCCCCCTCTTGATCCTCACTTAGACATTGCAAAGGTACTTCAAAGTCAACATATCAAAACCCAATTTGTTATCTTCTCTTACACTTTGCCACCACTAAATCAGAAACAAATAAAAATCCACCTGGTCCTCCAAGCAATCCCTGTCTTAAGTGAATATCCTACCACCACACATCTAATAGGCAGCATTGTATGAAATTGCTGTTTCTGCAGATCGTAAATGTCAGAGTGTTGTCAATTTCATAAGGTTTAATGCCAGGATTCAAAGCCAGAAATCTAGATGTTATCTCTGGCATCCTTTGCTCCTTCAGGCCACTCTGCCCAGCCCTGCCAACTGGGTCTCAATACACTTCCACACTTTCCACTTCTACCTCCACCACCACACTGGTTCGAATCTGAAAGTACCACCCTCCTTCTTGTCCAAAACACTGTTCACAATGTTTCCTCTTCCTGGCTTCCTGGGAGGACAACCTGCTCAGTTGCCCAGGACCCCCCACTTGATTGAATGCTCTGCTGCTGGCGTCTTCAAGTTCTTACTAATTTTGAAACAAGAGGCCCTGCGTTTTTATTTTGCCCTGAGCCCTACAAATTGTGTAGCCAGTCCTTTCCTCAGGCAAGCATTCCCCAATAGTTCAAATGCCTCCTCAGAATCCCTGGGTGCCATCTGCCTTCCCCTTCATGCTACCTGTTACAATCAACACTTTTACACCAATTTGAGTGACTGTGCTGGTTTATCTTCCCCATTTACATGGTAAGCTCCATGAATCCAGGACCCATGTCTGATTTCCGATTTCCTCTTCAGCCCCACCAGCTAGCACACAAAGGCAATTAGTACCATTTGGTTGAATATGTGTTTCTATTATCCCATTATCATTACTATTATTACTACCCCAAACCAGCAGAGAAGATAGGGGAGCTACACAACATGGCAATGGATAATTCTCGCTGATGCTACTGGGTTGAGGGGGCACATCCACCATTAGGCGGTGACTACAGAGCAAGGAAGGCTTGGAGTGGGGGAGCTGAAACAAGCCATTCCTTGGAGGGCTGGCTGCAGCAGACAGGCAGAAGTTGAGTGAGGGCCACCCCTCAAAAAGAAGGAACGGCATAAACAAGAGTACAAATGGGAGGCTGGAAATAGGAACTAAAGGTCAGCAGAACATTCTGGCACAGGGGCTTCCTTGCAGAGCACTGTCAGTCAAAACTGTGGAAAGCCTTGAATCCAGGCTCAGGAGTTCACTTTTTCCTAAAGTAAGTGAGGAGGCGATAAGCACAGTGTTTTTAAAACTCAGGGCAGTTCCTCATGAAGCCTTAAAAAGTGTGAACATCATTACTCACATTGCATAAAGATGACTTTCTAGCTACACACAGTGGGAAAAACAACATTTGAGCACAGTGCAACACCTTCTTCTTTTTTGGAACCATATGTTAAAATGTGACTAATAGAATATGCTTTCCCATTATATACAAACGCACGTTAAGCACGCTATACTTTTCAAAGTGCTTTCAAACACACTGCATATAAATGGCTCTCAGCCACCTTTGACGCGCCCCTTGTCAATTGATCAAGTGTTTGGTCATCTCATCTGACATCTTACAGCTGGTACTACCCCAGAAAGACATTTCCCAGATGAAAGACATATGTATTTCTCCAGAAGGCAGCAATGTCTCATCTGCAGCTCCCTGCATCAAAGACTGATTCTGAAAAAGGAGGTGTTTATTTTACTCTGAGTTGTGGTTGTTACTGCTTTAAATACACCAAGACAAAGGTGAATTTTTCTAGAAATGAAAAGAATGCATGGGATTGCCTTTAGGTGGGGGGTGTGGAGGGGTGGAGAAAGGGATAGAGGGGAGGAAAAAGGGGATGAATGTAATAAAATAACAATAAAATTAAATTTAAAAAAAAGGAATGCCCTTTAACAAATGAATAATTCACATATGCCCACGTACTGTGTACCTGTGTAACAGGAACCCAAGTGAGCAAAAAAAATGTTCTTATTGTGTTTTACAATAACATTCAAATGTTCAAAAACTGCACTTAAATCATTACTCACAAGTATGTCCAGTGCTCAAAATTTTCAACTCGAAGACTATAGGACAAATGATGTGCCTCTGTTTACACACTCCCTGTTTAGAATCAACATAAATACAGGTATACTATGTTTTCCATCTAAGGTAGATCAGAAGGCACCACAATATCATGTGGCCTCGACAGTATTCTACGCTGTTCCCATAGTCTCTTACATGAATTCTTGTCATTACTCAATTTATTCCCCTGCCATTTTAGCCGCTGTTCGTGAAGCTGAATAAGAGCACAATGGCTGGCATTTAGTGTGACAGCAAACCCTTTTCCAACTTGACTCCTTTCAAGTAAAAGTTTGCCAAATGCACAAAATTCCCTTTACAGCTCATTAGAGATGCAAGAACAATCCCCAGACAGGAAAGAACAACAATAATTTGCCTTGTTAAGAAACTGCACTACTTGAGGGAAACATTGAATCCTGGCCCCTCTGCTGGTGGCTGGGCAGTGCAAGTCACTCTGCCCCTGGCTCACCAGGTTCGTCCACCCACCGCTACCCAAGCTGATTGGCTGCATCTTTACACCTCCTCAAAGGTTCTTCCTCCCTTGACAATCACAGGGGGCAAATGCTGCTTCCCCACTCTGCACAGATGCCCCACCACACATAGACCCCGGCATATGCTTGCTGCTCACTCCATCTCACGTCCTCTCTCTACTCACCTGGATTTACAGAAATAGCGGCTACAGGACAGACCTTTAGCTAAAGTCACAATGAATTAATAAGTGAGAACATCTTCTGTACCCCCATCCCCCTTCAGGGATTCCAAAGGAGTTTCAGAAAAATCAAATAACATGTCAGCCTAACCAGAACGATTCTTGCACTGCCTAAAAATCCTCCAGGTGACCCCCTGCCAGCAGGACGAGTCTTCTGAGGGAGAGAAAGGCAGGGCACAGGAAGCGGAGGCATTTTAAAAGCCTGAGACAAAGAATAGGAAGAACTGTAGGTCAAAGGACCCCAACATACATTCTTCCCTCTAATTTCCAACATTTTAATAAATTGACTGTGGTTCAGATATGGGGACCCTGGCACACAGCAGCACCAGTATGCCCCATAACCACAGGTGTCATTGCAGCCTGTGATTTGTAAGGCATGGTCAGAGCTGCTAATTTGAACCACTTGTCAAATCAAGGATGGGAAAAAAAAAGGAACAACAGACAGGTGATCAACTTTACCCTGCTTAGTCACCCAGAACCTTCTGGAGGTGCTGTGTGGCATTAACAATACATTAATGTACTGAGGAGTCTTCACAGAGACAAGTTTAGTAATTATTACAGACAGACTAAAAAAAAATCTATAATCCTACCAGAACATTCATAGATCCTTTCAAATTTGCAGAGGAAAGTCTCCTTTTACCCAGGAACAGTTCATATCTAAATAAACATAAACAGTTAGCAAACATAAACAACATAAAGTATATGATACTACTTGAGTTTTCAGGAACACTGTTAAGTTTCATGGTTCACCTAATGTTCTAGACAAATTACCATGACCCCCATCATAAATTATCAGTGTATCCTCAAAGATAAATGAATAGTCTGAAAACTTTTATATTAAAAAATTCCAATTATGAAAATACAAACTCAAATTAAAAAATCTCTGGTCTTGTGCATGGGTGCACTTTCTCAAGTCAAATTATTCATGCCCTTGACTTAATGCTTCTTTCCCTCATATTCTAAAAATCTGAATGCAAAAATATCATGCAGAGATTTATTAAGTAAGAATGGGTGGTAACAGAAGTCACACAAAGCTTCTTTTCCAGGAAAGAAACCCATCTGGATCAATCAATAACCTCAAAATTCCCTCTTGTTACAACCTCAGATGTGTAATACTTCAGAGCCCTCATCCCTGTGCACAGCCCCAACGGCCCACCAACACTCCAGTTCAATTCCACTCATGACTTTTGATCGCCACCAGGCCAAATTCACTGCCGACTCAGATGCCTGGAAAGGTCTACTCCTTCTGCTTGATTCAGATGTTTAATTCACACCCATCATTAAATGTCTCACTATAACACATTTTCATCTTAAAAGTTCCTCTACTTCTGGATGACATAGGCGGTAAGTGCATCTTAGATAAATGGGGTACAGAAAGTCCTTTTTTCCAGCTACTGAAAGCCTACCAGTGAATTCCTTCAGGGACCACTCAGATGAACAACTTGACACCCTCCCACCCTTCCTTCAAGACTCTAACTCCTTAAGGCTCAGTATACTAGTGTTAAAAGGATCCCTGGTTCATTTTACAGGTGAGAAAACTGAAGTCACAGAAGCCCCTTGGTCTCATAAAACATATCACTAAACCAGCACTGAAGGTAGCTACCTTAACTACTGAGACCTGAAGAATGGTTGTGACCAGCACAAGGAAAAATATAGCACAAGTGGGAGGGAATTCATTTCACACCAGAGTTGTTTCCTTAATACAGGCCCGACCTTGGCCTCCTGTCAGCCCCTGTACTTTCCCAGTGTTCCTGCCTGGGGTTGGCCGGAATCTTCACCAATTCGCACGGAACAAACATTTCACACACAGGGACCACTCCTCTCAGACACAGAGAAAACAGCATTCTCAACCTTTAGTCTTAGCCTAAGAAACCCAAAGAGGCTGACCCAAAGGACAAGACTTTTTAAGCCATCCATCTTCTCTCATTGCAATGTGGGCTTTGGCCTGTCCAAATTCCATGAACTGCCTCCCCCCTCCAAAACACACAAACCACGAGTGAGCCCCTCCCCAAGCAAGCCCTGTGGTTCCAGGCCTTGGGAAGAAAAGGACACACAGCCTGGGGCTTTGAATGTGAGGAGACAGGAAGGCGGAGAGAAGGAATCCTTCTTTGGGCCTGGGAGGAAAATCGAACCCTTGAAAATTGCAAGGCAAAAAATGCCAACAGAGATTCTTCACTGTCACAGCTGCTTACCAGAGAAATCTCTCCTCATTTGGGGATGACATCGGCAGACCTGATTTTTTTGTCACCAGTCACTCCGCACTTGCTTTAATTATGCAGCACACCAACAGAAATTTTCTTTCTGATCACATAAATCATGTCGCTGTGACACCGGGCTCAATAGGCAGCACTGGAACAATGTGGTGAGAGCTATCGACTCCATCGCTCAAGTCCACAAGGTGTATCATTTAGCCAAGAGTGATAATTAGACGCAGAATATACTGGAAACTGTCAATAGGCATGTCAATAGGAGAACTCTTAGCATCTAACACCCAGTGAATCAATGGTGTTTTTCAGCTATAAAATCAAGAAAATGATAGCTTTCAAATGAATGGTGGAAAGGAAGCAGGAGCCTCCTTGGGGAGGAATAAAACAGCTCAATTTTCCCTTACTGAGTGCCTCTCCAACTACCTCCCTCAATGGAAAAGGTCACAGAACATTACAGCAAAATATCTCTGAAACACGATGTACAACAGCACTGGGACATGACATGCTGCCTGGGTACCCCACACGGCCTTGCTATCTTTGACCTGACAGGAGCAGTGAATGGGTCAGCAGATGGCATGCAGAAGTGGCGGGGGAGGCTGAGGAAGAAGGAGGAAGCTGCAGGGGAGGGTTACGTTCCAACTCAAACAAAGATGATGAGACAGTACTGGGGTCTGAGCCCAAGCACAGACGAAGTGGGCACTTGGACTGGGGGCTGCTGAAAAGATACCCTCAGCAACACTGAATTACATTTCACAATCAATACAAATGTTCACACACTGTTGACTGGTGACAAAAAAATTTATGTTTTCAATCCCAAATTTTGCTGACAGATAATGAGTTAACTCGTGTTTGCCCTTGCATTAGCTTTTATATAAAATTGGCAGTCAACAATGTGTTAACAGATAATATTTCAGTGCTGCTCTAAGTACTCTGTGCATACTACCTCACTAAAGCCTCAAAACATCTTTATACAATAGGTAGCATTATTATCCCCACTTTCAATGTGGAAACTGAGGCACCAAGAGGTTAATTTGTGCCAGGGCACATGGCTAGTGAGCAACAGCAGTAGGATTTGCATGCGCTGAAGTGATGCTCTTACACACGAAGCTTTGCTGCCTCTCATGACAGCCTGGCAGCACCTGGTACACCTGTCTTCTCCCTTTTAAGAAGAGAAGGTGATAGGTGAACCTGTGTGAAATGTTGAATGGTCCTTGGGCATGTCTTTGGATTCTCTGGGCCTCTGTTTCTTCCTATGTGGAAAGATGGCCAGAATCAGGAGACCCAAGCCACAGAGTATATAATGACACCAAGTGGCCTTGCACATTCTCAGTCACCTGAAAACTATACAATCATCTTCATTTTTCTGAGGTGTAAACTGAGTCTTAGAGAGGGTTAATACAATGACCCTGTCCAAGGCTGGTGGGTCTGACCCTGAGGCTGTTCTCTCCAGCACCACATTGAGCTGAAGCCCATTGGAAGTCTGTGTGTAACATGCCAGGAACAGTGACCAGTACACTTGGCTATTCCTCAATAAATGATAGGAGGAGTAGGAGGGGGAAAAAGCAGGGGAATGAAGGGGAGAGGGAAACCGAGAAGGCAAAAATAAAAGGAGCTGGGGATAATATACATATTACGTACACATCTGGACATAATAGCAAGTATTTCAGCAATAACAAATCAAGACAATGTACAGGAGTTGCTAATTCTGGTTGCAATCTAATAAAATACTATTTAACTGATTACTCTTTTTACCAGTTTTTAATACATTAAATTGGTAGAGTTTTATCAAAGCAATACATTTAATTTCAAGTAACATTTATTAAACACTATGTACCAGGTTCTGAGCTTGGCTCTCTTATTTAATAATGTATGTTTCATCTGCTTTGTTCTTGAAGCTACCACTTTTTAAAAATATACCCTTTTAATGTGATAAAAGAACTCTACCAATGACACTGCCTTCAGTAAAATAAACCAGCTGTCAGACCAAAGTCAGAAATGGTAGTCTGGCAATTAACTAATCATTAATGGACATTAGCCTGATGACATTTGAAATGACTTACCCAGCAAGGTATGTGGCTATAGGCACACATAATCAAGTATTTTCATATACCCAGAGCTTCATCTAGGTCTGCCTTCCTTTCTTACATGTGTTTTTTCTATGTAACAAGAAAGCCCACATGCTTTGACTCCTGCCAGGCAAGGGGGTCTGGAACACAACTGATTAAGTGGGTAGTATCATACAGAGCATATAGGATAATTTTAAAATAATTTTGTTTGACCCAAATAATCATCATCATCTTTCACCAGTAGCAATAGCTCTCTAACTAGTCTTCCTGCCCCTCCTCTTGTTCCCTAGAGTCTAGAATATAAGTTAATTATGTTATGCCCCTATACAAACCATCAGTGCTTCCTATCTCACTCAGAGAAAATGCCAAAGTACTCACTATGGCTTATGAGGACCCCTAAATGTAAATTTCACTCCAGCCCACAGTTCATTAGTCACACTCCTATTCAGGGCTTCACATTTGCTGTTCCCTCTGCCTGGAGTGCTCTTCCATTCAATCCTCCCCTGGGAGGCTTTTTCTCATGGTTCTAGTCTCAATACAAGTATTTCCCACACCAGGGAATTCTTACCTGAACATGCTGAGGTAGAACACACACGCACCCTCACTAGCTCTTCAAAACACTACATTGTCTTCATGACACTTATCACAAGCTGAAAGTTGTTTATTATTTATTTATTTTCTGCTTTTTCCACCTATAAAATAAGCTTCAGGAGGTGGCAACTTTGTTTTCTTAATTGCTGAACTTTGGCACTAAAACTACCTCATAAACAAGGTTCTCACTCTATAATGAATGACTGAATAAATGAATGACTCCAGATGTGCAAAAAAAAGTAAAATTAAATATTAGTGATAAAATCAGTAACTTGGGTTGCTTAATTCTAAGCATCTTCAATGAGCAGTTAGAGATTTCCCCCAATAAGCATGGTGATCATTCTGATTAAGTGCCCATCAGTGGATCAATGGATTAAAAACTGTGGTACATAGTGTACCCAATGGAACACTATGCAGCAGAAAGGAAGAAAAAAGGAATTTCTACCTTTTGCAACAGCACGGATGGAACTGGAGATTATTATGCTATGTGAAATAAGCCAGTTGGTGAAAGACAAATGCTAGATGATCTTACTTACAAGACAGCTCTAACGAACACAATAAACTAATAAGCAAAGTAGAACCAGAGGCATAAAAGCATGGAATCGACTGACAGCTGTTAAGATGAGAGAAAGGAGGTGGGGACTGGTTGAAAGAAGGTGAAAGGATTAGTCAAAGAACTTAGAAGGTCCATGGACATGGACAACAGACGGAAGAGTGACTATGGAAGTGGGGGGGCATGCTGGGCAGAGGAGGGTGAAAGGTGCTACACTGGGAAAACTTTAATGGCATAAACAATAAAACATTAAAAATAAATAAAAGGCATAATCACAAAATTGAGGCAGGGATCGAGCTGAAGAGACAGGTTCACTGGAAGGAGTTTGCATAATCAAAATATCTTAAATCACCAAAAATAGAAGAGTGAAGAGATCACCAGAAGTACCTCTGTGTTACTGGCCCTTTTCCAGCCTTACAGAGGATTATAATAAAGCTATTTATGAAGTAACTTGCATCAGACTAACTCTCCCACAGATAAAAATTATACACTATGGAGAAAATATAAGCAACAACTAATTGAAGGCACTGAAGAGCTACCAAAGCAGGCAGAAATAGATAAAATTCAATGACCTTTACTAAAGATATGAACCATATTAGGTGATATCTATGTTCAAATAGCTTTCCCTTGAGGCTCCTTTGCTGTCTGCACTGTACACAGGAGCTAGAACTCAAGAAGAAAGCTGCAATCTCACCGGCTTAAAAAGCCAGAGGGCAGGGTAAACGAAGTGGAGGGAAATTATAAAAGGAAATGCAAAATTAGAGGAGCAACAGGTAGGAACTCTGCATACACCTTCTCACAAATCTTTAGCTTACTCCTGAGCCACAGGTACACAAGGAAGTTCAAGTAGCCTGGCAAAAAGTAACAGGTAAAAGGCTGAAAGAGCTTCCAGGTATTTCATAAGCTAATCATTACAGGGGAGTCAATGGTTGAAATTTTAATTCTGACAAGGTAAATATCTTGAACTTTGTATCAAAAACCCTGAAGCAAGATACCTTAAAAGTACAGATTGTACCTGAGGATTGTGATTTAGCACTGAGACCAATAGTAAAATCGAAACAAAGCTGCACTGAAAAAGTGTACAAACAAGCCTCCCCAAGTTCAAGGTTATCAGACAGTCATTTAGCTGCAAAAATCAACCTAGAATAGCCGTGGCCAACTATCTCTGTTAGTTGAGCACATACCTGGGCTGCAGGTTTGGTTGGGGCACATGAGGCAACCAATCAATGTTTCTCTCTCACATCGAAGTCTTTTTTTCCCCTCTCTTTCTCCCTCCCTTCCTTTCTCTTTCTCTTTCTCTAAAGTCAGTACCTGACCTCAGATGAGGATTAAAATAAAAAGGAAAAACATCAATCTAGACCAAAAGTCAACTCTTTACAGAGGAAGATAACAGAATTCAGAATCTCTAAAATATATTAACACAATGTCTTGTATACAATAAAAAATACTAGACTTGTAAAAATGTGACTCATAGCCAAAAGTGAAATCAACTAAGAGAAACAGACCCTGAGATAATCCAGATGTTTGAATAAGGAAACATGGACTTTAAAGAAGCTATTACACTTAGCATAATGCTGCCAGTCAAAGAAAGACAAGTACCATGATTTCACTCATATGTGGAATCTAATGAACACAAATGAACAAGCAAAATAGAGACAGACTCCAGACCCATAGATAGAGAGCAGGCTGACGGCTGGGAGGGAGGCTGGTGCATGGAACTGAGCAAAAAAAGGGTGGGAAGAGAGAAAAACTCATGGACATACACAACAGTATGGTGATTGCCTGAGAGAAGAGGGTAAAGGGAGATGGATGGGGTAGAGGGGGATAAAAGGTGATAGATAGACACCTGACTTGGGATAATGAACACAATACAGAGTACAGATAATGTCTGATGGGATTGTGCACGTGAAACCTGTATAATTTTGTTAACTAGTGTCACTCCAAAAAATTCAATAAAAAAAGGAAAAATAAGTTATTTTCAAGGAATTCAAAGAGCATCATAATTCATATGTAGAGAATTTCAACACAAGATGTTTAAACTACAAAGAAATAAACCATATGAAACTCTCTCATAAAAGTAAAGTGTCTAAAATGAAAAAGGAAATCACTGAATGGTCTCAATAGCAGATGAAAATGCCAGAGCTGGGAGAAAGAACCATTCAACTTAAGTAGAGATCGGTAATATTTAAAGGTCAGTAATATCTGATATAAAGGACAGAGAGGAAAAAAGATTAAAACAAATGAATAGAACTATGGACAAATGTGGGACAATGTCAAATGTTCTAACATATGTGTAATTGGAGTCCCAGAAAATGAAAAGAGACAATGAGTCAAAAATAGTATTTGAACAAATAATGGACAAAAATTCCCCAAATTTGGGAAAATCAACCTTCTAATAAAAAAGACTTCATAATCTCAAAATTGGGTAAATATAAAGAAAATCACAGTAAGGCTCTAACAACAAAACATAAAAAGAAAATCTTAAATGTATCCAGAGAACAAAGAAACTTTAAATTCAGCAGACAACAAAACAATATACAGCTTGTTATTAGAAACATTGGATATCAAAATAAAATTGAAAAAATCTTCAAAACCCTGAAAGGAAAAAATAAACCATCAATCCAGAATGTCACATGCAACAAAAAATATTCTTCAAAAATGAAGACAAAATAAAGATTTTTACAGATAAATGAACACTGAGACAATTCATCACCTGCTAACCATCACTGCACTAAATTTTGCTTAATGAAGTGTTACCAAATGAAAACTTGCATCTACCAGAAAAATTAAAAGTTTCTGAAGAAATATTTATATAAAAATTATCTTTTTTCTCAATCTAATTATACGCTGACAGCTTAATACAAAAATTATAATAATGTGTCACAAGGTTTATTACATAGATGCAAAAATGTATAACAAAATAGCGCCAAAATGAGAAAGGAAGGTAAATAGAAAGAAATTAAATGTTTGCACAGGTGTTGCATTTATGTGAAATTAGACAATACTAACTCTTTAGTAGACTGTGGAAGATTAAGCTAAATTGGCGGTGCAGATTTTAATCTCTAGGGAAAATGTTAAAAATAGTTAAAAGGCTATTGTACAAGAGAAATTAAAATGATTAAAAAGCATTCTCTTTATCTAAAACACAAAGAGGAAGAACAAAAAATAAAAACAGATGGGAAAATAGAAAACACCTTACAAAATGATAGACTTGAGCCTAAAGTTATCAATAATTATGAGATGCAAATGGAGAAATACTATGATTAAAAGAAAAACATCACTAAACTGGATAAAACATCAAGACTTAACTGAATGCTATTTACAGAAATGCATTTACAAATACCCAAGAAATTTAAAAGTGAAAGCATGGAAAAATGTATGTATACTCTGGAAAATATAAGTATAAAAAATTGGCCTGAGTACACCAATATCAGATAAATTCCAAGACACAGAGTACTACTAGAGATTTAAAGAGAATGTTATATAATTATTAAAGGGTCAGATCATCAGGAAGACATGTAAGTTATACATGTTTGTGAACTTAAAAATAAAGCTTAAAAATAGATAACGTAAAAACTAGGCATATCTAAAAAAGAAACTAACAAATCCACAATCATGGTTAGAGAATTAATATCTGTCTCTAAATAAGTGACATAACTACATAACAAAATCCAGTAAAGATAGATTTAAACACACTACTGAACAAATTACTCCAATCAATATTTATAGAACACTATACCAAATAAATGCAGAATACACATTGTTCAAGTACACAAAGTATATTCATAAAGATAGACCATAACTTTTGTCATAAAATGTCTCAATAAATATCCAAATATTGAAATAAAGTGTATTCTCTGAAACAGAATTAAGTTAAAATTCAATATGACCTAAAATACCTAGAAATTCTCTAATAAATAAAAATTAAAATAATTCACTTCTAAAAATTCATGAATAAAAAAATTACAAGAAGAATGAGAAAATATTTTGAATGACATAAATGAAACACAATATAGTATAATTTAATAGATGCAGCTAAGTGGTGCTTCAGAAAATTATTTATAGCTTTAAATACTTATATTAGAAAACTAGAAGATTTTCAAGCCATAATCTAATTTTCCACATTAGAAAAAAATACCAAAGCATATAAAAAGAGCAGGAACCAATGAAATTAAAAAGGATTAACAACAAAGAAAACTGACAAAGCTGAAAGCTGATTCTTTTCAAATATTAATGATGTCAACAAACCCAGAAGGGAATCTTCATGACCTTGAGTTAGGCAAAGATTTCTTACACATAACACAAAAAGTATTATCCATTACAGCAAAAATATTGATATATTAGACTCTAGCAATATTTAAAAAATTACACTTTAAAATATGTCACTAGAAATTAATCACAAGACACAGACTAGGGAAAAATATTTGCAAAATATACTATACCTGGTGTGGAAATTGTATTCACAATATATAAAGAATACAAAGATACATAACCCAAGTTTTAAATGGACAGATGATCTGCATAGATATTTCCCAGAGAAGGTATATAAATGAGCAATGAACACATAAAAAAACTGACATTCTCAGTCATTAGAGAAATTCAAATTAAAACCACAATGAGATATATCACCATACTCACTAGAGTGAATAAAAATGATAAAAACAAATGTTGAATGTGAAAGAATTGAAACCTCATACACTGATGATATGAATATAAACTGGTACAACCATTTTAGATGTTGGTCTAGCAGCTTCTTGAAAAGTTAAACATAAATGTACTACATCACCCAATAATTCCACTCCTAGGTATCAACTCAAGTGAAATGAAACATGCATCAACACAAAGACTTGTATAATAATATTTATAACATTTATAGCATTACTCATAATGCTCCCAAACTGAAAATATCCCATATGTCTATCAATCAATAAAACTAAATGGTCTATATCCATGTGATGGAACACCATTTAGCAATAAAAAGGAACAGAGTACTGAGATACAGCACACATTGATGAACCTCAGAAACATTACACTAAATGAAAAAGACCAGACAAAAATGACCACATATTTTATAATTCAATTTGTATGAAATGTCCAGAAAAGGCAAATTAATGGAAACAGAAATTAGTTTATTGGTAATTTAGAGCAGGAGGTGGAAACAAGGTGACTGCAATGGGCAGAAGGGGTATTTTGGAGGTAATGAAATGTTCTAATGTTACACTATGGTGAGGAAATATTAGTAAGTTAACATGACTAAAATTTACCAAACTGATATTTAAAATGGATGATATCTATGGAAAGCAAATTGTGGCTCAATAAAGCTGCTTTTTAAAAAATATATAAACCCCTGGCAAGAGACTGAACAAGAAAAAAAAAGGAAGTCAATTCATGAATGAAAGAGGGCAATCCCTAGAGAGTCTGCTGACATTAAAAAGGATAATAATGAAATAATGTGAATAACTTTGTGCTAATAAGTTCAACAATTTAGATAAACTAGACAAATCCCTTGAAGATGCAACTTAATGAAACTGACACATAAAGAAACAGAAAATCTTGAGAGCCTTATATTTATTTTAAAAATTAAATTTATAATAATAAAGCCTCTGGGAAAAAAATCAACAGGCCCTATGGATTCTATCAAAAATTTAAAGTAAAAGCTACACCAAAATTATAAAATATTTTAGAAAACAAAGTAAGAGGGAACATTTCCCCGCTCATTTTGAGGCCAGCATAATACAGCATAAATCTGACAAAAACATTACAAGTAAATTACAGACTAACTGACATCATAAACAGACTAAAAACCCCTTAACAAAATATTAGCAAACTAAATTTAGAAATATATAAAAAGGGTAAGATATCATAATCAAGTGATACTTATATCAGGAAAGCATAATGAGTTTAACATTTAAAAGTCAACAAATTGCAATCACCTTATCAAGAGAAAAAAAGGGAGAAAATCCAGATCATTTCAACAGAAGCAGAAAAGGCATTATACAAAATTTACACCCATTCATGATAAACTAAGAATAGAAGGGAATTTATTCAATCTGGTAAAGGGCATGTAAAAAAAATCTCTCCTCAACATAATACATAATGAAAAAATATTGAACACTTTCTTTCTAAAATTGGAAATAAGGTGAGAATGTCTATTCTACATCTACTTACCATTGAAATTAAGTCCCTAGCCGGGACAATAAGACAAGAGCAATAAACAGAAACATAAAATTGGAAAGTAAGTAAACTGTGAGTTCCAGCAAAATGGCGGAGGAGTAAGTGGAGTTACACCAATCTCCTCTCAGGTCACATCTGGAATTACTTTTTTGGAGAAAAATCAGCTGGAATTACCAACAGAACACCAGCTGGAAAGAAGTCCTATAACCACAGACAGAACAGAAGAAGATGCTGCATCACAATGTGACTGGTAGGAATCGCAGAAATGCGAGAGGGCTGGCTGAACTCCCACTGGAGGCAGCAGCTGAAGGGATGGAAAAGGGGGCTCCACCTGAGAAGTGGGGGTTGTGGTCCCCCAGTTGTGGGACACCCCAGCTGTGGGTGTCCCAGCTAGAGCAACACCTCAGAGAGGAGACCAGCATCCAGCTGAGAAGGGTGGAAAGCCATAGAGTTTGCTGGCCTAAGAAAACACTGGAGACAGAGAACTACTAGGGTAACCACAACGAAAATATATTGGCACCCACCTACACTAGGATCCAGTGGAGGGAGGGCAGAAAGGACTGGAGACATGTGCAAGAGTTTGTGGCGATGGCTTGGAGGAGAGAAGTGGGGAAGCAGCTGTGAGGATCCAGGTGCTGACTCATTGCCCACACCTCAGGTGGACTGCACTGCGCCAAACAGCTTCTGTAGGAGGGTCCTCATAGCCTCGCCCACTGGAAACAGTCTTCCCTGCCCAGCAGTGCCTGAACCTGGTGCCTGATCACGATTCTTTGATTACATCTAAATAAACCTCTCCTGCCCTGCCATGTCTGAGCAAAGATACAATACTTGGCACCTGAAGAGGTATTTCTTGCCCAGCTGTCCCCAGGCCTGGTGGCAGAGTACAAACTCTCTGACTTACGGGTGGGTCAGTCAATCAGCCCCGCACAGTGACAAGTGAGCCTGGTGGCTAATCATGGATTCATTGGTTTGCAACTGAGTTGGTCTGCCCCACCCAGTGGCCCTGGCAGCTGATCACAAACCCATTGGATAACAATTTAATCTTTCAATCTAGCCCAGTGGCGTCTTAGCCAGGCAGCTGATCACAGATTCATTAGATTACAATAGAATCTTTCAGTTGAGCCCAGAGGCTTCTGAGCCTGGTGGGTAATCACAGATTCATTGGATTACAATTGGATCTTGTTGCCTAGCCTAGTGGCACCTGAGCCTGGCAGCTGATCACTGATTCACTGATTTACATCTGAATCTGTCCCACCAAGCAGCACCTAAACTGGCAGTTGATCCATTAGATTACAACTGAACCTCTCTGTCTAACCCAGCAGGGCCTAAGTTTAGTAGCTGATTCATTGATTTGCACCTGAATCAGTCTGTCCCCCCAAGTTGCATCTGAGCCTGGCAGTGGATCACAGATCAATATGATTACAATGAAATCAATCCTTCCAGTCTAGCAGTTCCTTAGCCTGGCAGCTGATCCCAGTGTGGTTGAATTACAATGAAACCGAAAAATGAAAAGTAAAAGAAACAGTCCATCACCAAAAAGAAAGGAGGAATCCCCAGAAAGATCACCAAATGAAACAGGGCAAACAAACTATCAGATATAGAATTCAAAATAATGATAGAGAAGCTCAATGAGCTCAAAGGAATAACTCCAGGGGAACTGCAAAGAACTCCAGGAAAGTTACAAGGAACTTACGGAGCATTACTCAGCATTAAAAAGGACATAGAAACTATCAGTGAGAGCCAGGAAGAAATGAAGAATACAGTTTCTGAATTAGAACACAGTAGAAAGAATCAACAGTAGGCTAGAGGAAGCAGAGGATCAGATCAGGGAGCTGGAGGATAAAATATTCCAAGACAGTGCAACAGAATGAAAAAAAGACTGAATAAGATTGAAGAGGTTTTAAAAGAGCAGCAGAACATCATGAACGCATCATGTTATCATAGGGATAACAGAAGGAGAAAAGAAATGAGGAATGGAAAACCTGTTCAAAAAGTAATGATAGAAAACTTCCCTAACATGATGAGTGAAAACCTACTCAAGTTCAGGAAACACAGAGGTCCCAATGAGGATGAATCCAAACAGACCCACTCCAAGAAACATCATAATTAAAATGGCAAATTTCAAAGACAAAGAGAGAATCCTAAAAGCAACAAGAGAGAAACAGCAAATAACATATGAGGGGGCTCCAATAAGGTTATCAAATGATTATTTGATAATAGAAACAATACAAGCCAGAAGGGAATGGGAAAAATGAAGGCCTGCAACCAAGAATACTTTACCCAGCAAGACTCTTATTCAAAATGGAAGAAATAAGGAGTTTCCCAGAAAAAAGAAGACTGAAAGAATACATCTCTACCAAACCAACACTATAAGAAATGCTAAAGGGTCTGATTTTAAAAAATGAAGAAACAGAGAGAGACAGAGAGAAACATATATACAAACGAGAAAAATGTCAATAAATATCAATTAATAATAACCTTAAATGTAAATAGATTAAATTTGCCAATCAAAAGACATAGGGTAGGTGAATGGATAAGAATAGACCCACATATATGCTGTCTTCAAGAGATCCACCTCAGAACAAAAGATCAACACAGGTTGAAAGTGAAGGGGTGGAAAAATATATATCAAGCAAATGGACATAAAAAAAGGCTGAGGTAGCAACACTATTTCAAACAAAATAGATTTTATGATGAAGGCCATAAAAAGAGACAAAGGAAGACACTTCATAATACTTAAGGGAACAATCCATCAAGAAGATATAACTCTGGTAAACATATATGTGCCAAATATAGGAGCTCCCAAATACATAAGACAAATCTTGGAGGACTTCAAGAAGGACATAGACAGCAACACACTAATAGCAGGGGATTTTAATACCCCATTATCAACAATGGACAGATCTTCTAAACAAAAAAACACCAAGGATACTGTGACATTAAACAACACTGGAGGAAATGGACCTAACTGATATATACAGAACCTTTCATCCCAAAGAAGCAAAATACGCATTCTCTTCAAATACACATGGAACATTCTCTAAGATAGACCACATGGTAGGTCACAAGATAAGCCTCCACAAATACAGAAAAATTGAAATCATACCAAACATCTCAGACCACAATGGACTGAAACTAGAAACCAACCTCAGGGGAAAACACAAAACACTCTAACTCATGGAGTTTGAATAACATGCTTTTAAGTAAGGAATAGGTAAACAATGAAATCAAAGATGAAATCAAAAAGTTTCTGGAAACAAATGACAATGAATACACAACAGTCCAAAACCTATCGTACATAGCAAAGGTAATCCTCAGAGGGAAATTCATAGCAATTCAGGCCTACCTAAAAAGGATAGAAGAAGCTTATACAAACAACCTAACCATAAAGCTTCAAGAACAATAGAAGCAACAACAAAACCCAGAGTAAAAAGAAGGAAGGAAATCATCAAGATCAGGGCAGAATTAAATAACTTAGAGACTCAAACTACAATTTGAAGAATCAATAAGTCCAAGAGCTGGTTCTTTGAAAAAAATAAACAAAATTGGCAAGCCTTTAACTAGACTCATCAAGAAAAAGAGAGAACCTAAATAAACAATCAGAAATGACAGAGGAGAAATTACAACTGATACTTCAGAAATACAAAAAATTGTAAGAAATTACTACAAGCAACTATATGACAAGAAATATGACAACCTGGGTGGAATGGACTTCTGGAAATATAGAATCTACCAAAACTGAATCCAGAAGAAGCAGAAAGCCTGAAAAGGCCAATAACAACTAGTGAAATTGAAGAAGTAATCAAAAATCTCCCAAAGCACAAGAGCCCCAGACCAGATGGCTACACAGGTGAATTCTACCAAACACTTAAAGAAGAATTCACTCCTATTCTTCTCAACCTATTCCAAAAATTCAACAGGAGGGATGACTCCAAAACTCTTTCTATGAGGTCAATATTGTTCTAATCCCAAAACCAGGTCAAGATACAACTAAGAAAGAAAACTATAGGCCAATATCTCTGATGAACATAGATGCGAAGATTCTCAACGAAATATTGACAAACTGGATCCAGCACTACATTACAAAGATCACATACCATGATCAAGTGGATTTCATCCCAGAGATGCAAGGATGGTACAACATTTGTAAATCAAGAAATGTAATACACCACATCAACAAATTGAAAGACAAAAACCAGATGATCATATCAATAGATGCTGAAAAAGCATTTGATAAAGTACAGCAACCATTTATGATAAAAACACTCAGCAAAATGGGAATAGGGGGAGCATACCTCAACATCATAAAGGCCATATATGAGAAACCTGAAGCCAACATCATACTCAGTGGACAAAAACTAAAAGCTTTTCCCCTAAGATCAGGAATGAGACAAGGCTGTCCACTTTCTCCACTTCTGTTCAACATCGTCTTGGAAGTTCTAGCCATAGCCATCAGAGAAGAAAAAGGAATCAAAGGTATCCAAATTGGAAAGGAGGAAGTCAAACTGTCATTATTTGCAGATGATATGATAGGGTAAATACAAATCCCAAGAGATTCCAGAAACTAACTCAATCTAATAAGTAAATTTAGCAAAATAGCTGGATATAAAGCCAATATCCAGAAATCAAAAGCATTTTTGTATACCAATAATGAAACATCAGAGATAGAAGGTGGAAAACAAATCCCATTTACCATAGCAACAAGAAAAATAAAGATCTTAGGAATAAACTTAACTAAGGAGGTAGGAGACCTGTACTCAGAAAACTATAGAACATTGAAGAAAGAAATTAAGGAAGATAGAAATAAATGGAAGCATATACCATGTTCATGGATGGGAAGAATGAACATCATTAAAATGTCCATACTACCCAAAGCAATCTACATATTCAATGCAATCCCAATTAAAATAATAATTAAAATAATATCGCTTCACAGAGATAGAAAAAATACTTCAAAAATTTATATGGATCCAAAAATGCCCATGAATAGATACAGCAATCTTGAGAAAGAAGAACAGGTAGGAGGAATCACAATACCGAAGATCAAACTATACTATAAGGCTACTATCATCAAAACTGTCTGGTACCAGCATAAGAATAAACATATAGATCAATGGAACAGACTAGAAAGCCCAGAAATAAACCCAGGACTCTATGGTCAATTAGTATTCAACAAAGGGGGATGGAACATAAAATGGAGTTAAAACAGCCTCTTCAACAAATGGTTTTGGGACAACTGGACAGCAACATGCAAAAACATAAAACTAGACCACAAACTTGCACCATACACCAGAATAAACTCAAGATGGATAAAGGACTTAAACATAAGCAGTGCCAACATAAAGGTCTTGGAGAAAAATATAGGCAGTAAAATTGTAGATATCCTATGCAGAAATATGTTTACTGATACTTCACCAAGGGCAAAGGAAATCAAAGAATGAATCAACAAATGGGACTACATCAAATTGAAAATTTCTGTTCACCTAAAGAAAACATCATCAAAATTTAAAGGGAACCAACTGTATGGGAAAACATATTTGCCAATGATACCTCAGACAAGGGTTTGATATCCATAATATATAAAGAACTAATGTAACTCAACACCAGGGAGACAAACAGCCCAATTGAAAAATGGGCAAAAGACCTAAACAGACAACTCACTGAGGAAGACATACAAAGAGCCCAGAGGCATATGAAAGAATGCTCAACATCACTAGCCATCAGAGAGATGCAAATTAAAAAACCATAATAAGATACCACCTCACACCTGTCAGAATGGCAATCATCAACAAATCAACAAACAACAAATGTTGGCAAGGATGGGGGAAAAGGGAACCCTGGTGCACTGTTGGTAGGAATGCAGGCTGGTACCACCACTATGGAAAACAGTATGGAATTTCCTTAGAAAACTAAAAATGGAACTGCCTTTTGATCCAGCAATTCCACTACTAGGACTATACCCAAAGAACCCTGAAACACCAATTCAGAAGAACCTATGTACACCTATATTCATAGCAGTGCTATTTGTAATAGCCAGGTGCTGGAAACAGCCTAAGTGCCCATCAGTGAATGACTGGATCAAAACACTTTAGTACATTTACACAATGGAATACTACAGAGCAGAAAGAAAGAAGGAACTCCTACCCTTTGCAGCAACATGGATGGAACTGCAAAGTATTATGCTTAGTGAAATAAGCCAGTCAGTGAAAGACAAATACCATATGATCTCACCCATTACAGGACAATAATGAACAAACCAACAAACAAGCAAAACAGAACCACATACATGAATACAATTAATTTCAGTAGGCAAAATGGAGGGGTGCAGGGAGAGGGGGGAGGAAGAGGCAAAGAAGGGGAGCAGTTTAGTCAAGGAACTGGCATGGAAGAACCATGGACAGGGACAACAAGTGGGATTGACTTTGGCAAGGAGTGGGTGGGTAGGGAAGGAGACAGAGGGCAGGAAAAAGGGGATGTAATACAACAACAATAAAATTAAATTTAAAAAGAAATAAACTTTTATTTTTAAGACAGTATGATTGTTTACACAGAGTCTCCAACCATATTTAGAAATCAAAACCTAAAAATACTAAGTGACTTTAGCAAGGTTACAAGATGCAATTATATTACTTTTTTATTTTATATGTAATACATTAGATGTGAAGAACTGGAAAATTTTTTCATAATTTCGTTTTGAATGGCATCAAAAAGAAAATAGTGAAAACTTAGTAAAATATTTGTAAGACTTCTACACTGAAAACTACGTAACAAATGAATACATGGAAAAATGCAATATTTTTATAAATTGGAAGATTTCATATTGTTAAGATGTCATTTTTCTACAAATGTATCTATAGATTCGATGCCATTTACATCATAACCTCACTAACATTTTGTAGAAACTGACAAGTTGATTCTCAAATTTGCCCAAAAAAGGCAAAGACTCTTAAAAAGGAATACGAATTGGAGGACACACATTCCTTGATTTGAAGACTTACTATAAAGCTACAATAATCAAAACAGTATGGCATTGGCATAATAGGAAAATAGATCCATGAAACATAATAGGTAATCCCAAAAAGGCCCACACATTTATGGCCAATTGATTTTTGACAAAAGTTTCCAAAATAACTGAATGGAGAAAAAAAGGTATAACTAAATAGAATAAAGAAACCTGCAACAACTACATAAGCATATGGACAACAATAAATCTCCATTCTTAACTCACAGATGTGAAAAGGAATTTGTTATGGATCAAAGACTTCAGCATAAAAACCAAAATGTTAAAACTCCTAAAAGAAAGCATAGGATATCTCACAACCTCAAGGGAGGCAAAGATTTCTTAAGATACAGGAAACACTCATCTTCCTCTCCCACCCCCACCTCCAAAAAAAGATAAATTTGTATTTATCAATACAAAATCTTCTGTGCATCAAAATGCATTGGTAGGGAAGTGAAAGAGTAATCCAAAGGCTGGAAGAAATATTTAAAATAAATAGATACAGTTACAGATGTAATACAGATATCTGACAATGGACATGCAACCAGAATATATAGGGTTCTCCTGTAAGTCAGTAACAAAACAAATAACTCATTATTAAATGGAAAAATGATAGTCCATTTACAAAAGATAGTAAATGAATGGCCAGTAAACTCATGAAAAGATACTCAGTATCATTAGTCATAAGTAAAATAAAGATTGAAACCATAATGAGATATCATTTCACATCTATTAGAATAAAGTTTAAAAGACTGTCAACACCAAATATTGGAAAGGATGTAGAATAATTGGAAATTTTAAGCTCTGTTGGAGGCAGGGTAAATTGTATAATCACATTGGAAAGGAGTATTGCCAATTTCTATACATTTAAACCAATGTCCACCTAGCAATTGCATTCACAAGTATTTATCCAGAAGATATAAAACCAAGAACTACACAAAGACTGTCACATGAATGCTCATATTAGCTTTAGTCACACTAATCAAAACTACTAACAATCATCAACAATAAAATGAATAACAAATTATTATATATTTATATAACGGAATAAAGTACCAATATATATAACATAAGGTAAATCTCAGAAAGACTTCCTTGAGGGGAAAAGAAAGGCACACCAGAGTACATACTACATGATCCCATGTATACGAAGCCCACAAAAAGGACAATGGTTTCCTACAGTGGAAGGGAAGATTGTCCGTAAAGCAACAAAGGAAATTTCTGAGATGATGGAAATACCCTGTATTTTGATTGGCATTAAACAGTGTAAACATTTATTAATGTCCTTAAATAATATACATAAGATCCATGCACTTCACTTCATGTAAATATTTCCTTGACTTTAAAAAAGTAAACACTGAAATAAAATAAAATTTATTTAGAAAAGATTTTTAAAAAGCAAATTGGGTAGAGTATTAGCTAGGATTAGCTCAATTATGCTATGGTAACAAACAACCCCCAAGGCTGACTTAAGTAGAAGTCAGCCTGCTGGCCAAATGCAGCCTGCTGTCTAGCTTATAAATAAAGCTTTATTAGAATATAGTCATGCCCGTTCATTCATATATTTTCTATGTGTAACAGATTTAAGTAGTTGCGACAGAGCCTATATGGCCTGAAAACTAAAAGTCTAATTTCTATCTGGCCCTTTATAAGCAAAGTTTGCTTTTTGGCCCCGGATTTGAAACCATAAACTTCATTTCTCTCATGCTCCATGTTAATTAGGAGTCAGCTGGGAGCTCTGCTTCATGTCATCCTCATTGTAGCACCTAGCTGATGGAGCAGACTATCTGGAATGATGCTGGCCACTGTGACGAGGGAAATGAGCAAGTTCTGAAGGATCTTGCACAAGCAATTAAATGATCTGGCTGCAAAGTACCACATCACTTTTCCTAACAACTCCTGGCCCAGAAGTGTTCTCATGACCCCATTCACACAAGGGAACCAGAAAATACAATCCCACCATTTGTTTCCACACGGGCCTGGAAGTGAAGAACTGGGATATTTGCCAAACAGCACTAACGACTACCACAATTAAACTGAGAACCAATCAGTCCAGGTGTTTATTTCCAACAAATGTGCGTAGTCCTGCTGAAATATTGTCCTACTGGGTAGAAGTTCTAATCATAAAAATTCCAAAAGTTGCCCCCCACCTTTCCCTTTGGCTCCCATGTCGCTAGATTGAGCAATCCAGCACTGCTTTCTGCACACTCATGGATCCAGATTGCAAATCTGACTAACCATCATCTCCACGTTTAATTTTTGAATAGGGGTTCCAGTCCTCAAGTCTTGTGACCCAGACTCTGCCAAACCCCTGAGACCCTGTAACGTCATCTCTTTCTGCCGCTGGTCCAATTCTGTCATGCTGGAAGAGAGCTTACAATCGCCCGAGCATATAATATTGTTTCCGGATTCCATCCATTCTTCTGCTTCTGCAGTTTCCTGTGTGTGGAATGCCCTCTCCTATCACTCTCACCTTGAAGACTCATATTATTCACAGGACTTTCCATGACCACCAATCAAAGAAAATTTTGCTGCTATTGCATCAGATGCAAACTATCCAAACTGCTTCTTCTGCCCAAGGCCCAAAGTAGAGTACTTAGTCCATCAGGTAAAATGTCAACTAACTTGCATAGTACTTGCCAGGTACCAAGTACTTTTCTTAGCACTTTTCATATAGCATTTCATGAAGTCCTCATAACAACCTATAGGTAGGTACTAGTATCATCTCTATTTTGAAGATAAGGACACTGAGGCATAGGGACATTCATTAATTTGTGAAAGGTCCAAAGGTGGTAAGTGGCAGAGCTGGGATACTGCCCATAGGCAGCAAGGCAAACTCTTACTCTTAATCACACTGAGAGCAGACAGGTGTGTCTCCTTTGAGAGTTTAAGCTGTTCAGCAGCAAAAATCAACATCCCATTCCTTTCTCTACCCACAGCGCCCAGATCATGGGTATTTAGGCAACAGTGGTTGCATAAATCAAGACTTGTTCAGATGAAATGAGATCCCAGATTCCCCAAACAAAGCTTTCTGCTAAATAAAGTCCTCTTGACTAATGGCATTCAGGAAGTGGACAGGTAATTGCCTTACATACTTTTTCCTGGATCCCAGCCCTTTCTCCAGGGCTGCTGGCCTACTTGGAAATGGAAAGACAGGAAAGGTTCAAATTATAGATTAGAAAGCAAGTTATTCTAAGTTGGGACAAACATCTACTCAATCATTCAGGAACTTTTACAGAATCCTAACTGTTTGGAAATATGAGAATTCCACTTCTCTGGTCAAAAAACAGCACAAAGCTTCCCTAAAAGTTTTTCTGCCCTCATATATTCATGCTTTAAATTGTTCATACCTATAATTATGGAAGATGGCATTGTCATGCATGTATTTTTCCTACCATCCTTGGTATTTATTAATGATAAATGGCTTTATTAAAAATAAAGATAATTACCTTGTTTGGTTGTATATCAATATAGTTTCAGCTTTTCTTTGTTACCAATTGCGGAATTTTATGAATGGCCAACATTAATTCTTTTGTTGGTTTATGTTATCTTGGTGGTATAAAAAGAGGGGAGGAATTAACAACAATTTTATTCCTTCATGTCCTGACACGCCGCCTCCCCCCCCCCCCATTACAACCTGCCCCAATTCTGTTAAGAAAGCAATCTAGTATACTATTCACATATGGGTATAGGTGGTTATCATTTTTATTGCTACACAATTCTAACAATTATCTGCATACCCTCAAATTTTCTTCTAGGGACCAGTGCCTCCTAAATGATAGAAAATGAAAGGCTCTGCCTCCATAATGCACCTCACAGAATCAGTATCTAGACCTCAAAATGGAGGTACTTCTTGTGAGACTAGGGTTTAAAATCTACTAAGTTAACTGTAACAAGATCATACAGGCAAATAGTCTCAGTATTCCCCAGAAGAGAACTTCATTTGCTTCACTGACTGCCCACAACAACCATCACAGTCAAAGCCACCTTCCACGCAGAAGATAGTACAGCCCTTGGATAGTTCCCTTCCAAAAGATACATCCCTTTACCCCCTTTTGAGTTCTCTCTGGAGACTCTCAGCCCTCAAAAGGCTGAGAAGACTACTCATCCCTTTGTTTATCAATGGTCCTCTAAGGTACAACCCAGCTCATATTCTCTGCAAAACGTAAACTAATTTAAATCAATGATCAAAATGTAAGCAGGCCATGCTTCTTTGCAAACAGTGCATCTGGCAGTGTTTTTATAAAGAAGTTAAGTCTTTCTCCTCAGGATCAAGAAAAGAAACAGTATGAGCTCTTGGTACTTGATGTGTAAGTCTGACTGCATTAGGAGGGAGAGGAATGCAAGCTAAAGAGCATCACAATTGCAATCAGACCCTATCTGTTCAAGCCGAGGCCATGTTCTTAGCCTCTTTCTACCTATCTTTCTTTAAAAATGGTTTCAGCAACACCTGCAACTCAGAACTGTTGCAAGGATTTAATGAGTTAAACATCTGGCATATGCTTATTATTTAATATATGCTATTAGCTCTTTTCCTTTCTTCTAGCATAGTAGTTCTCAACTGAGGCAATTTCACTCTGCAGGAGACAGTTAGCAATGTCTGGAAAAATGTTTTGTGATCACAACATGGGAGGGTTATGCTACTAGCACCCCATAGGTAGAAACCAGGTAGCTGCTAAACTCCTACAAAGCACAGGACAGCCCCCACAACAAGAATTATCCAGCCCCAAATGTTAATAGTGCCAAGACAGGAGTCTTCCTCTAGACAAGTGTGAAATAATTCTTTCATTATGGTTGTTCATTTTCCATAAAGCCTATCTCTTTAAACAAGCGTATACTTATTGAAACCTACCACGTGCAAGGCTCTATGCCTAGGCACAGGTTTAACCATCTTGTATATTTGGTTGCCTGCTGCCATTTTCCCAAAGCAACTCCCATCCTCAAATATTGTCCAACTCTATGAACATCAAGCTTTGGTTTCTCCTTTCTCCTTGATGCTGCTCTCAGTGGCCCTGAAGTCAGACATGCTGTGTGTCAGAGCAAAGACCTGTATTAATCATCCATTCCAAATATAGCAACAGCAGTTTGAAAATCAAAGAATGGGCCTTGGGGACATCAATATTTGCATGTTCATAATAAATACTTAACTACACATCTGTGCAATGTTCAATATAGTTGGGGAAGAAAAAGAACATTTATGTTGATTTTTGTCAACTACCACAAATCAAGCACCTGATGTGCTAAAGAAATGCAAAACCTAATAGTTGTAAAGATTATTTTAAATATATTTATAATACACACTTATGAATTAGAGACATGCTTGATTTACCCTGAAGTTTTTCTAAGCATCAATCATCCTGTTATCATCCCCTTGGGTTAGGGAACAATTTTTCAATCTGTGCATTAAACATCCATCTCTTTTCTATCTGATGTTCACCTCTACTCCTATTGACCCTGGTTTCAACACTCAAGGCTCAGTTTCATATTTTTATTCTTCTCTGCATGTGTATCAGTACATCTTTCTATGTACAGAAGCCCCCAGGTATCACGTACTGTGGGTTTATAATCTGCCAGGCTCTACTCTAAGTGCGTTGTAGCCACACTCCCATTTCATTGTCACAAACCACTACAGAGGCAGGTGATACCCCCTCCTTTTTCAGGGGGGAAATAATGAAAGCTTAGATAGGTTAGGTAACAGGTCCAAAGTCACGCAGTTAAAAATGATCGAAATGAGTGTTCACATGCTGTGTGTCTGATTCTGATATCCATGTACTTCGCCACTATATTAGGAAGAAACAGACCTCCATCTGGTGAGTGCTCCTTGTATAGACAGTGGGCACAACATCTGACCCAGCAAATACACCTCGAAGCAATGCTCAACCACAAATGCTAGCTCATATGCAGAAATTTATGTAAAAAGATATATACTACTGCATAATTTGAAAAGGAGAAAAGAGTAAACAAATGGGGAAAGTAGGTCCACGATATGGAATAGGGGTGATTCCATACAAAGCAGGGGGACCATGGCAAAGAGGGTTTTGCTTACCCATTATCCATCCCTCAGCCCTCCTTAGTAACAATCCTCTGATTGTATTCTGGGTGGCAATGCACCCAGCTTAAACCTGCATTCCTCAGCCCGCCTTACAGCCAGGAATAGTTGTGTGCTAGCAAATGTTTCACAATGAGCTCACTCTTATAGCAATTTCTATGGTGTCAATGTTCCAACTACGGCCAACTCCAAGCTACCAACTTGAGGCTGACAAAAATTCCTGAGCATGTACCAACTGCCTCTTGAAATCAAGGAAGAACCAGCTCCAGCACATGCCAAGGGGTAAGCATAAAGTGTAAAGAAATTTGTCCTTCCTTAAAAGTATGACAGACAGCAAGCCTGCAAGTATTTTTTTTCTTCTCCCCTTCCTCCTCCTTCCTGCTTGGAATTCAGATGATATGACTGGAACTCAGCAGCTACTCTGAGCCATGAAGCAACATCAAAAATGATGGTGGTACAAAAAGACCAAAGATACAGAAAGAAAAAAGGAGCCTTGTCTTTGTTGACCTCATGAAGCCTACATCTGGGCTCCTCTATCAGGAAGAAAATAAAACTCCTATTTTAAGTCTGTTGTTTTGGTTTTCTGTTACAACATGCTACTCAACTGATGCAGACTCTGCTATCACATCTCTATTACTTACCATCTTTTATAATGAAAATGTTTTATTCAAGTATTATTTTCAAAAAAAAAAAAAAAAAAAAGGCAAGGAAAAATTTTAAGAGTTAAGTGGGTCGGTCCTTATAAGTGCTTCCAAGCTGCTAATTCTTATGAGAGTACCCACGGATCACAGGATGGGGGTAAGGGAGACCAAGGTAGATCACGGACCTGGCACACAAGTTGACAATACAGCACGTCCTGAAAATGAAAAGATGAGACTGGAATCCAACCAAGTTCACAAACTGCCCAAAGGATTTCTGGCTAGAAAAGATGCAGAGGCCTCCTGAGGTAAGCTTTGGGTGAAGCACACAACAGGTGATGGCAGAAGCACAGGATGTGCTGCCAGGCTGCTGTCTCCAGTCCAGGAAAACACCCAAGACACCCGCCCATGGAGAGGAAAGTAGTAAAGCTTCTTTTCTTGGCTCGCAGCAGGGGGCTCTTAAGGTGTCCCAATTAAGGGGACCCCAGAGACTGTAACAAAGAAACATCAGACAGAATATCAGAAAAAGAGAGCATGGGATGGAGCAAGCAGATATGGGATCCATTCAAGCTTCTGGGCCCAAATGGAGGGTTACAAACAGCAATCTGGTGGTTAGCAAAGTCCTAGGGGAGAGCACAGCCAGGTCTAATGGGGTGTCCAAGGTTTGCTTGCCACAGTGGTTCACAAAAACTATACTGAGAGTGACAGATTGAAAAATCAATCACTGTGTGCTTCTTCTGCCTCATCTTACACAAAATCACTGCCAAGTCTACTTAGGATGCATCTTCGGAGAGCATATCAAGTCACAATGCTCCACATGCACCCTATATGCCCAAGAGTAGGGTGTGTGCAATGAAACAAAAATGCCAAGCATAGGCCCCTTTTCTTGAAGATGCTGCCATCTAAAAGAAAGATAAGTTGTGCATAGATAGAAATGTCTGGAGAACCTCCATCTCTGTTTAGGTATCGGATGTGTATGCAAGCCTTAGCAGTTAAGACTTCATAGCAGGAAAGGCAAAGAAATATGTAAAAGCCACACAGAGAACACAGCTCTTCAATCAGGCCCTAAAGAACCGATATCATTTGCACCAGAAAAAAATTAGAAAGGATGTATCCCGTACTGGACAATGGCAAACAATGGGTGCTGAACAAATGTAGCTCCAAAAATCAATGTAGTAAAGAAAAGGGAAGTGGGGAGGAGAAAATGAGAATACTAGGCATTCATGGGCAATAATATTGAAGAGGAAAAATGTAGAAATTGTTCATTCTTTTATTCATAACTTCAACAAATATTAAATGTCTGAGCACTTGTTCCAAGGCTTCAAATATCAAACTTGAATACCTGGAGGCTAAGTAATGGGCTCCTCCTACTCATTGGAACTGATGAAGTTTCACATTTTTCACTGTCAAAAATGGGAAGATGTTATGAGAAGAAACAATCCAGTTATTTCTAGGCCTCAGTAGCTCATAACTGAAGAAAGGTAATAACCAACCCTGGAGTAATGAGACACCCCAGGGGCTAAGATATCCCTCTTTCAACATTTCACACTCATGTTGAGTCCCCTTTGTGCTCATCAGTGTCCCAAGCTTCCCAATGTCCAGAGTGCCTTGAATATAGTGTACCCAGTAAATATTTACCCTTGGATCCTGCTTCTTGTTTGCAAAAGCCCAAGCAGAGTTAGGGCCAGGGTTGGCCAGCTGTCCCAGGTGCCAGAGAATCACAACCTAAAGCTAAGTGCATGACATGCGTCCCCTGGGAAGCAGCTGCAGATTTTTCACAGCGGTTGATGAAATGGAGGGCAAGGGTCAGAGATGCTTACAGCGAGAAACATGTAATGGATATTGGTATTTAAAACAGAAAGTAGCCCCGGCTATAAGTTAATGTTTCATATCCAATAAAGAAGGCTAAATATCTATAGTTTTGATAGATTGCTACAAATGAAACATTAGAGGGGCTCTTAAACACGTTGCTTCAGATCTCCATTACATGAAATTATTCTTGAGCAGAATCTCACAGCCAATATTGGCTGGATCCCGTGAAGCAGCCAGTTAGATAACAGAGGCCTTGCTTTCTCTGATAAGGACGGGATCGGGAAGGAGTCTAACAGGACAGTCTCACCACTTCCGAAGCTCAGGAGCATCACAGATCAGGGCAGCAGAGAATGTTTTCTAGAAATTCTCAACATAGCCATTATGCCCCTGGAGGAGATACAGGATAATTTCACAGTGTCTTCCAAAAAATCAGCACAGTGGCCATGCTGGGTACTTAACAAAAGTTTTATCCAAGAGCTGAGACTGGCAAGACTGCAGATCTTTATCCACAGCTTCCCTGAGAATGGGGAGACCTTTGCTTTCCAGACCCCTCTGAGAACTTGCATGGAACCATTAAATTAGGGAAGATTTCTCAGAAATCGTCTTGTAGAAACTTCTCATTATACAAAAGGCACAGAGTTCAAATTACAGGCTATTTATGTCAGCCAAAACTAATTATGTCAGCTAAAAAGAACCCTGAGTGGGGTGGGGGAGCCCTCCAAGAATGGAAAGAATTCAAATGTCCAAAGAAGAGAGGTCCTCCTCTGGTAACACCTGCTAATTTATACAGGTGTGCGCCACACATATATCACCAAGGCTCTTACCCATTCATACCTTGTGCCCACTGATGGAGACTGATGTGGACTTCATCCTTATAGGAGGCATATGGATTATCTGGGTAAGCAGGCACTGTTTTTAACCTTTGCCTTCAACATAGCAAGTAAAGGCTGTTTACCAGAAGACCCTACAAACCTATTTCACAACCTGTTAAATAAATCATCTATGTTATTTTTTAATTCAGCCGGAAAAAATCCTCTGCAGTATTACTTTTGATAAGACTATCTCAATCAGATTTTGTTCCCACAGTGAGGAGAGGGTGGAGGGGAGCAGCACAGGGCTACTGGTCAGTCACTCCAACAATATCTGCTGTCCAGCTACAAATATAAATGTTTCTAGAATCATCATGGCTCTAAATTCCTCTACTAGAGAAGCTTCTCCAAAGTGAAGAAAGTATTTCACTCCAGTATACTATCATCATGGACCCCTATATCTAAATATATTTCTCCCTTTGATACTTTTGATCCACTTGAACTGCGGCAATATTTACCTTTCTCAATCATTCATTCATAGTAATCACGGTTAACATGTATACACCACATACGCTTCTACATGCTTTAATTTTTATATATTAACTTAATTGTTCTAACAACACTGTGAGGTCAGTACTATTACTATCCCATTTTACATGTGAGGAAATTGAGGTTGGGGGAGATAACTTACTATCTTGCTTGTAGTCACACAGCAGTTAAGTGGAAAACCTGATGTACGAATCCAGCAACTCGGTTCCTTCTGCACTGCTCTTAATCCCAAGAGTATGTTGCCCAGGTTTTACTTGTTCATTCCAAAGTTAAATAACATGAACCCAGACATATAATGCAAACAGTAATAGTAAGGAAAAAAAAACTCTTGGCCACGTTTCTTGGCCATTCCTTCCACCTCACTCTCTACACTCCTAGTATTCAGCAGTTAGGCATTTCTTCTTCCCCCTTAAACATGCTTTCGATATTAAAATGGACATAAGAAATCACAGTAAGCACACAAGGACAGAAAACAGACAATCAATTTATTTTGACCATGTCAGTGTGCCCTTGATATTGACATCCCAACTCTTAACCAGGCTTCTAAGTTTTGGGATGTTTTGCTTAACTGATACAAAAGAAAAAGATAAACATTTACTGGGCACTTTCTTGTTATATGCCAGGTAATATGCTATGTGATCTCACCCAAATGCAATTCTTCCAAAGGTAGTTAATGAAATTTTGTTTTGAAAGACAAAAAAACAGAGTCGGAAAGGTTAAGTGCCATGGTCAAGGAGACGTGCCTACGAGCGATGGCATGCAGATTTAAGCCAAAACTTGATCTAAAGCTGAGGCTATTTCTACAACAACATGCTGGATGGTAGGTACCCTATCCTTTAAAAACAGAATCCACTCTTAGGTATTTTTGCCCTCTGAGCAGTGAGTCTTTACAGATTTACTGGTTGTTAAATGCTACTGACTCTAGCTAATACCCAAATTAACTAGATTCCTTTCAGAGCTTGTAAAATGTGCTACACACTCAACTTCTGAATTTAGCATGCAAGATGATGACCGCAGCAGGAAGAATGGTGCAACTTTCTTGTTAGAACAATGCACGCCTAAAAGCCTATTTTTAATTTCTACCTTCTTTTATGAGGACTACGTGAATGAGGACACACCTAGGGTACTGCATATTAATTTCAACACAGCTAATACCCAAAATGTCCCACCAATTTACTCTTCACTGACAATGTTAAAAGAAAATGATTTATGCAGATCAATCATCTCGCTCATCAAGTCCTACCCTGACAGCCAGCCTTCATCATTGCTATTTAAAAGGCACTGCTGACAGAAAAGACCGACTCTTTGATTAAGGGCCCTGTCTGGCTAACCTTTTATTTGAAGAATGATTGCTGCTGAGTGACAAATACTTTTCCATTCATTTCAAGGCAAAGATATTGACATTCAAATTCTCGATGGCTACCCTGAACAGATGCCACTGTTGGCAAGAGGCTGCAGAGCAACAGCAGGTACACTGTGGCACCGGGGGCACGAGAGAACGGAGAAAACTGAAACACACGTGCATTCTCCGGCTAAGGGTTCTCAGCAAGTGAAAGCTCTGGCTCTCTGGGCCAGGTCCTCTTTCCCCTGCTAGTTATCAAAGAATATTTAGTTGTGGTTTCACCCCTGTTCTCTTTTTCAAAGTGCCCTTGTGTTACCTTGACCCAATGTGGAACTGCACAGGCAGCGAAGACTAAGAGTGAAAAAGAGCGTGAAGTTTCCAACCATAGGAGGAAACATCTCCTCCCTCTCCACCCGAAGCTCGTGACCCCAGCAGGTATCACTCTGAAAGTACTGGCCGCCTTTTCGTCTCACAGGGCTGTAAGTAACTAAACACAAAGCAGAAGAAGAATCTGAAAAATCACCTAAAAATATGTAGTAATGTTTAATCCTGTATGCTAAGGATAAAGGAAAGGAAAAAAAAAAACACAAGAAGAGGCATGGATTGACAGAAACAGAGTGACAATAAGAGACAGAAGTTGAGCTTTTATATTTTTTTTGGGGGGGGGCATTTTTTTCTAACCCATTTCAATAGGTGCTATCTTGGTCAGTATCATACATATATTATATATATATATATAATGGCAACATATTCTCACAGCAGGATTATTTTGGTTATGTTCATTTCTTAAAGGCCAAATATTAACCTAAAAGGAAGCAGGAAAATTATCGATTAAGGAAGGCTATTTGTGACAAGAGTCATCCCAAAACCTCAAGATTAATCATGTCCAGGAATAAAAAAAACACCTCAGCTGGTCATCAGTGTTTCCTTTTAAATCTTGCTAACATGCAACATGTAGGTTTCAAGTGCTCACAAGGGACAGGGTATCCAAATAACCATAGTTCTGACGACTGACAAATCCCCACCATGGGGAAACCAGGGGACAGCCAAGATACAGACAAAACTGTTCTGTTACCCCAGACCTAACAGGTGACCCAAGCAGCAGAGCAGAGGAAAGTAACAGGGCTCAGAGCAAGAAAACCTGGGTTTGCATCTAATCTTTGCTGTTTATTAGCTGAGGGATATGAAGCAAGCTACACCCCCTCCCCAGTCCTCTGTTACCCCATCTGCAGAGTGTCTACCTTACACAATTATTTGTGGACACTTAAACAACATGCATTAAATAAAGCAACTTTCCCTTACCTGAACCCATTTTTCTTCCCCTCCTTTCTTCTCCTCTTTGCTCACTTGTTTGTAAGAGAGAGCAATTCACTAGATGTATGGGAAAAACACAAGAGTTACAGTTCGTGGCCAACACGTGACATCTGGGGCAGACACTACCTGTGCAACTACTTTGGATAAGCTGCATGTTGAACTTCAATTTCCTCACCCTTAAACGAAAACGAAAAACGGTCCTACTAGCCCTATGGCCCTCACTGTGTTACAATGAGAAAGAAAATAATGTTAAAATACTTTGTAAGTTTTAAATTGATACAGAAATGTTTTCTGTAGTTACTGTTTTTCACAACAAGTTGCATACTTCAACCTATTTTTAGTTTTTTCTTACTTATTTTGCCCATCTATGTTTCTCATGGTGAATAATAAATCATTAACCAGTTAGTTGATCAATAATCATTTCTCCCTTAGAACTATTAGTACTTGTCTCTACAGCTGTCTGGAAGAAGTACCAGGGAGAAGTGACATTTCTTCCATAACAAAAATTTATTGGAGGTTATTATGAGCTAGGCATTGGGACAAGGAGGTGAATGAAAAATGCAAAATTGAGTTACAAGGAGCAAATAGACAAATAAATGATTTCAATATTGCTGCATCATAGAAGTACAAAGAATGCCAATGAGGGAGCATGTGCCTACCTGGGAAAGTCAGGGGAGAAGATGTCCTAGGTCTTCAAGGGTAAGTCCTCACCAGGCAGAAAAGGAAGAAAGAGGTCCTGCGAGAAAAATGTCAGGTGCAAAAGCATGGAGGCCCAAGAGAGATCACAAGCCCTGGCAGGGACAAGGGCAAGTTCAAGACATCCTTCAGATTTAACACGTACTCCTTTAGGCAAAGGGGAGTTTAGAAACATCACCCCAATGAAAGGCAAGACAATCACTAGGCCCCACTCTGTACTAGAAAGAGGAGACATAAAAATAAAAAGGATTATTCTGACATTCCCTCCAGGAGGGGAATATGGTAGTCTTCCTTGTTTATAAGCATGCTAAGTAGCTGCCCAGCTTGGGGGGCTGGGTGCTCCCACCCCTGCAGCACTGTAGCTTTGTCTTTGATCTTGGAACCTGCCCTTCATACCCAATTTGCAGTTGTGGGTGTCTGTTATTCTGCTTCAACCTACTGTTCTGTTTCTATGGACACAGGGGCAACTATGGATCACCACTTATGTGTTGTGAGCTCTGCCCTACAGTTTTCTGCTGTCCCTCTCTGATGTTAGCCTGCTACTGCTCTGCTCTGATCTGCGGTGATCCTGTGGACAGCCCAACAGCTCCTGAAACCATCTCTAATAATGGGAAGGTCTCTGTTCCAAGCCTCTGCACCTTGCTCCCTGTATGCCCTCCCAGTGAAAGTGCTCAAAGGTAATGCCATGTGTTTGCCAAATCTTATTTCACTCTCCTCTTCCTGGGCATACAGAAAGATAATTGGCAACAGTTAGTTTGGACTCTGGTCAATACAGGAAAAAAAGCCCCTTCAGAACAGGCCTTTAAAAACATTCCAGTAAAAATTTTCTGTGTTAGCTTCCTAGGCTACTATAGCAATTACCACAAACTTGGTGGCCTAAAACAACAGCATTTATTCTCTTATTTTGATGGATAGCAGAAATCCAAATTCAAGGTGTCAGTAAGGCCACAATCCCTCTAATGACTCTAGAGGGGAACCCCTGTCTCTTCCAGTCTGGTAACTCTCAGCATTCCTTGGCTTGTGGCTGCATCACTTCAAACTCTGCCTGTCTTTACATGGCCTTTCTCCCCTGTGTGTGTCTGTGTCCAAATACCCCTCTCCTTTCTCTGGTAAAGAGATAAGTTTTTGGATTTAAATCCCCATCTAAATTGGCATGATATAAGATCCATCTCAAGATCCTTAAGTAATGACATCTGCAAAGAGCCTATTTCCAAATATGGTCATATTCCAAGGTTCCATATAGGCAAGAATTTGAGGTGTAGAGGGTCACTA
Source organism: Noctilio leporinus (assembly GCA_004026585.1). Taxonomy (NCBI): domain Eukaryota; kingdom Metazoa; phylum Chordata; class Mammalia; order Chiroptera; family Noctilionidae; genus Noctilio; species Noctilio leporinus. Next base: position 83,695 of record PVIW01004355.1, read on the forward strand.
CTCAATCCGCTACCCTCCCAGGAAGCCCTGGAGGCATCATGAACCAGGTGGTACAGTCACCAGATATCTGAGCCAAACTTTTGAGTGACCATGTGAAGAAGAGTTCTCCCAACAACAACCCTCATTAGACACATAAATGACTATAAAACAAAATGTCATGGCGTTAAACCACTAAGATTTCAGGGTTAATTTGTTACAACAGCAGAGCTCAGCCTGGCTTGACTACCACTCCAAGTTTTATGCCCTTGATCTTTAACCTAAACACTGTTAATGGGCCCAAGGCTGACACACATTGTTTTCATCTGGGTTCTTTTTTTTTTTCTGCTCAAAAGCTTTTTTAGGTTGCTCTTGCTAAATGTCCCAGGAATTTTCTCTCAGAACTTTGCTTGGCCTGTATATGATTATTTGAGAGGTTTCTTATGTTCCCTGGGTAATGTCATTAGGCTTTTGCTGATAACGTCACTATTTTCTCTACTGACCTCATGGGAGAATATAGTGGCCAGAGTGAGATATCTCTTGCTTTCATTGGGGCAGGAGAAAAGGAGGAAGGGGTCAAATGTGGATGCTTTTCAGTTAAATTCATCCCATAGCGTATCATGAAAAACAGTAGCTAGTGTCCCTTCCTTACAGAAGAAGAAAGAGGCCCAGATTTTAGAGTCATGCTGACTTGGTTGAAATTTCCCAACTCTGCAAACTCAACAGCTGTGATACTTTGAAGGTTACTTCTTATCATAGAGCCCTACTTCTCTTACCCTTTTTTTTTTTTTAAAGATTTTATTATTTTTCAGATAGAGGGGAAGGGAGAGAGGCAGAGAGGGAGAGAAACATCAGTGTATGGTTGCCTTTCACCCGCCTCCAGTTACAGATCTGGTTGGAGACCTGGCCTGCAACCTGGTTATGTTACCCTGGCTGGGAATCGAACCAGTGACCTTTGGGTTTGCAGGCCAGCACCTTATCCACTGTGCCACCAGCCAGGGTTTTTTTTGTTTGTTTGTTTTTAAGGGTGTAAACACCACCTTTTCTGCAAGGTACCTGTGAGAATTAAATAACTGGATACATGTTTAGATGAGTGCTCTGATCATAGAAGTTATTGGATATATATGAACTTTCCTTGTTCCTCCAACCAGGACAATTTATTCCCATTTGTATCATCCTCCTTCTGGGTTGAGGTAATAGCTAAATTGGTGTGAAACCATGATTTTTAGCATTGTTCTCAATGACCCCCCCAAGCATTTTCTGCCTTTTTTCTCTAATTCATCCTTTTAGATACTACTAATAGAAAATAGTTAATGGGTAAACTGACTGATCTCTCTAACTAGCTGAGTTTTGTTCTTCAGTACTTCATGAAAGCTCTTTTTGATCCTCCAGTTAGTCTGAAAGCTCTCTGAAGGCAGAAACTGTGTCTTATTTCAGTAAATTCAACATCAGTGAGCATAATGCCAACCTGATCGTGGGTGCCTACGCCATACTCACTAACTGACTACAAAGAAAACAGAATGGAAAGTTCCCATGGCTAAGACAAGATCTAACCTCTAATAACATGAACGTTCACAAATTAATAGGCAAGTATTAAAGTTAGCTGGTATACTCACAGAGCAGAGGGAAGGTATCAGAAGTTGAACTTAAGAAATAAAACAGTAAGAGGCAGGATTCATCTACACTCTGGGGTTTGGAGGGTCCCACCATAAATAAATCAGCTAGTGATCCGCTTGTCACCCCTTTCAAGCTGGATCAGCAAAATGTATTCTTACAGTTGTATGATGGGTTATAATAAAATACATGTTGCACATTGCACAGCACATGTTATACAATAAGCATGGTCTGTCCAGAAGGTATCCAGCCATGTAATGCAAAAAAGAGACATTTATTAAAGAAGATACAGGAAACATTGTACATAGGCAGGCAATGAGCCTCAGTCTCCATCAAAGTAGGCACCTTGGGGCTTCACACAGTTCTCCCAATAGTTCTCCCAATTGCCATCAGCTGCCCTGTTGCATTTTCCTGAATCTCATTGACAGTCTGAGATCTCTTCCCTTCCAAAGGTGATTTTAGTTTGGGGGAAATCCAGAAGTTTCAGGGTACCAAATCCAGGCTGTAGGGGGCTGAGTCACCTGGGTGATTTGATGTTTCACAAAAAAACTCTGCACAAGATGTGATGATGCATGAGCAGGGACGTTATCATGATGAAGCTGCCAATCTCCAGTTACTCATAGCTTCCGCCTTCTAAATTATCCTACAAGTTTTCATGGAGGGATGTTCAAGCTTAACATAAAATTTGATGCAGATTCATTGTTTTATTTGCTCAATCATTTTGAATGTGATGGCCACACAGTACACATGCACACTCAACAGGGTCTACCATTTCCACTGACTAGTACAGTGAAGGCACCATTATTTATGCATGTGCATTCCAGCCCACTCTCCTTGGCTGCCAGGTTAGGTTGATGTCATCCAAACCATTCTTGTTATATAGTAAAGGCTGGGCTTTTTTTGGACAGACCTGGTATATATGTTATATATCAATTTGCAATACATATTTCTAGCACCCGCTTTGTATCAGGAACTGTCCAAGTATTTTACTTATATAAACTCATTTAGTCTTCACAGTTCCAGAATACAGATGCCATTATTATCATCACCTTACAATTGAGGAACAAATCCAGAGAGGTTAATTTGCCTAAAAGCACAAAACTAGTATGCAGTCAAGACCTGAGGTCAGATTCTGGCAGTGGCTCCAGAGTCCATACCCTCAGCCATTAGGCATTACTGCCTCTCGAGAAAGAATGTGGGAGTGAAGGGAAGTGAGCCCCCTGTCAAAATAATATCTGGAAGATGGGCTCACAAATTAAACAGATTCTAAAGAGACATCCTTCTAGCAGAAGAAGCTAGCTGCAGGAGCAGGATCTGGCAGCCACAGATGCAAGGGGACAGCCCTCTATAAGAGAAGAGCTGGTGATTACCCACCTTAATGGTAATAGAAGCCAGATGGAAACAACCCCCTACTTGAATACCTTTAGTCTAAGATAGGGCTAACCCCCATGGTTAAGGCCCGGGAACACAGGGCTCTAGCAGATTGAAGACAAAGGATATAGAAGGGGCAGGGAGCAGTTCCAAAACGCCCTGATGGGTCTGCCCTGAGCATCACATGTTTAATGCACAAACTGCTAGAGTCCAAAGACATCCAGCTTTCCCACCAGCCCTGCGAAGCTAGGCAACAGTACCTTGTGCTCATTTACCATTACTGTATAAATCATTTCACTTTCCTGCAGCTTTGGCCCTCCTCCACCATAAACAGAGTCAACCAGGGCTCCATGCTCGGGGCAGTCACCCAACGCTGGAGGGCAAAGGCGTTCTCTTCCAGGCTCCTCAGCACTCACGGGCAATGTCCCCTCCTCCTCAAGCTTATCTGAACTAGCACTATCTGACGGTCCGTTCTTTCATCTCTGCAGCTTTGAAAACCTCAAACATTATATCAGATGTACAACAAAGAGCAGGGACTTCAGGGGTTGACAGCACGACCATAATTAAAGACGACCATCAATAAGCTGCCATGTTAAACAATGCCATGCTATAGCCGCTCCAAAGCCAACTGTTTACCTTTCAGACATTTCTATGGAAAGGTTTAAACAGGTGCTGTTTGAATTGTTTTCCTAGATATGCAAACAGGAGATAGGAACTTTTCTTCTAAGACAAAGTGTAATGTACAGCCTGCTATTACCTTGCTAATGGTATACAATTGGTTTTCTCAAGGGAAATAAGTAACTGATAAGAATATGAATTCAAAAAAACATCACTGAAAATATTACAGGGACACTGCCAAAAATGAAATGGGAAACTACACAAAATTTTCCATTTTAAGTTCCTTCTGGCTCATGGACCTCAGTTTCTCCCTTTATAAAGAAGGGAGTTTCCATTTCAAGTTTACCTTGACAGGCAGAGTCCCTCCCCAATACAAACTCAGGGTACAAACGGTAATTATTTGGGGGGTGGATCAGGATCCCGTTTGCACCATTATGTCTCCAGAATTTTTCTAGGACTCACTGGAGCAGATCATTTCTATGAGTTCTTTTCAAGACTAAAATTTTGTGATTCTGAAGAAAAACAAATAATGACAGAGGAAGAGAAAGAAAAGGTGGAAGTGGAGGAGGAGGAGAAAAAAAATAAAATAACAAACAACAACAAAACCACTTTATCTTTTATCCATAATACTTTTCTCACTGTTCAGCATCTAAATAACACTGAGTAAATGAAGTCCTGAGTTAGTGACTCATAAAGGAAGTTAGAAGTATCTTCTCTGCTTCTCCTTGAGTTTTGGGTAGGGCTAACTCTATCACTAGCAAATAGAAAGAGGCAATATTAAAACAATTTTAAGTCTCTGATGCACACTGAACTCCTCAGCTGTGTTCTCACAGCTGGCTGTGTGTCCCATTCTAGATGTGTCTGAAGTGAACGCAAGGAATGTGCTCCCAAAACTTTTCTTCTCCCTTGGACTCTTAGGCCAGCTTCCCAAAGCATACAGTTATCATGTTTTCATATTTCCAGTTCAGCCTGCATGCTGGAGACCTCTGGAGTTCCCTGGAGTGCCTGAAAAGTTAGTCTATTCAAAGAACCAGCAACTTTGCCTTGGGAGATGCATAAGAATTGAGGTGGGAGCAAGAAGACTGTTGTGTGCAGCCTCTCAGAGATCTTTGGAGCCACTGAAGCAGAAACTTCTTATGAGACTTGGCAAATTTATCCAAGTTCAAGGGCTATTTATCATCTCATGTGTACAAGTCATACATGGTGAGGGAACCCCTGGACCAGAGTCATATTGGCTATGCTTAAAGCCTCACATGTTACATCATGACTCCTTATGTTGACCACTGGGGAATTTTCTGATACCTGAGGACGTAATACTGTGTGGGCAAGTGTGAAGAATTGTGGCTCATTTCTTTGCAGGCTGACTATCTTAGAATTTATAATAAGAAGAAAATCTCCAGGGCTCATATGGGACAGACCAAAATAACTGCAAAGGCTGAATCTAACCTTTTTACAAAAATGATATGGAGAATTCTTGACTGACCTAATCTCCTTGTTAGGTCCCTCTCAGTACAAACCCTACAAAATATCCAGAGGAAGAGCAAACCATAAAATGTCTCACTTCTACAAAGGTGGAGGTAATGTTTGGTGATGTCCAGCTGACTAGGACAGAGCCAAATGGAGGTAAATAAAACCACACCTCCTGTCGAGGCTGGGCCACCTGATGATCCCCCACCCTTCCAACCTCAATGACATCATTCTTGAGAGCTCTGTTCCCTTCTAGCCCGGAGAGCTCCATTTTGAAAACAATAACTCTTTATGGAGAGCTTTTATGTCAGCTTACGTTCTTAAAAAGCAAAGATTAATATGTCTGAGATGGAGGAAGCATCCCTTAAGAATGTGGGAAAACTGCCTTGGGTGGTTTGTATTTAGTGGTAATATCTTCTTTAACTTGTCAGATTGCCTTGCTGTTTTTAGAATGAAACCAGATACTTAAAAAAAAAAAAAAAAAAAAAAAAAGTGTTTGAGATAGGCTACTGATTACTGGTTTATTTTTTGAATTGAGAAACCACATGGTTTTCCAAGCATCATTATGCTACGGTAATATATTTTGTCATAAATTTACTATATCCTTCTGCTTGTCTATAAAACAGTCTGCTCCTCATCTTTCTAAACTTGGCCTGGATACAAAACTTTTAACTTAAAATATGTAACAATATGTCATATCCACCAGAACATTCATGACAGCTATTTCTAAGATACATAACATTATTAATTGTTTTTGAATGTAATTGAACTGTTATGAATCTAAAAAGTATAAAAATGACATTTAGCCATCAACAGTTCTTGAAACATTATATATACAAAGAGAAAAACACTAACAAGTCCAACAGTACTCAATTTCAAAATTATATCCTTTGAAGCCAAAATTACACTAAGAGAAACAGAAAAATAAATGTATGAACTTAAAAATAAAATTGGAATACTTGAAAATATTAAACTTACCTTCAGATATAAATTAAGTGTGTGCTAAATTATTTTTTATGCTTGCAGAACTGTCAAACAATGTGCAGTCTCCTTAAACTACTTTAAAAGGCTATGGCTGCAGTGTGGGGGTAGCATCTGCAAGGCACAGGCAATGATGAGTAGAGGAACAAGCAGAATGACTGCAATATCCTTTGATTCACTTAGAATTTACTGAGCACCTACCATGAGTTTGTACTCAACTGCACATCATGGAAGAGAGCAAAGAAGATGCAGTCTAAGTTCTAAAGGAGTTTGCAAGCTGACTTATGTGTATAATTTTAAAACAATGATTAAATATTCAAATGAAAGCTCTTATAAGTAATATGTGAGGGTAGAGAAGAAAGAACTCAATGTTAGCCAGGGTAGATGAGAAGTCTCCAGGTAAGAGCCAGAATTTTTTCTGGATCTTAAAAACTGAGTCATATTTTAAAAGTCATAAGGAAGGCCGGAAGTTATTTACAATTAGAAAGGCAGCTTAAATAATGACCTAAGACAAATATAATTTGTTGGGGGGAAAGATGAACTGAAAGGCAAAGTCCTGGACCTCAGGTTATCTACAACTCAAGGACACGTAAAACATTCATCTAACCCCTTCTTCCCAGTAGTTTCTCATGGCCTGCTTCATCCCAGTCCCACCTGACTGGTAATTCTGAGGCTCCCAGTGTCCCTCCCTTGCCAAGCTTGCTCCACTGGACCCAAACAGAAAGAACCCCACCAGGTTCATTATCATAGGAGTCAGAAATTTCCTTCTCCTAACTCCAAGGACTGTTCTCATATTAAGAAAGGATTATATTGGTTAAAACTAGAACCTATTTAAGATATTAAAAGCCTTTCTAGTACAACCTCTCTGTACCATCCTGAGGTCAGTGGCTCAACCAGGGGTGATTTTGCCCTCTAATATCTGGAGACATTTTTATTTTCTCTCTCTCTCTCTCTCTCTCTCTCACACACACACACACACACACACACGAGAATGTGCTAATGGCATCTAGTGAGTAGAGGCCAGAGATGCTAAACATCGTATAATGCACAGGATTGCCCCCACAGCATAGAACTTTCCAGTCTAATGTGTTAATAGTGACAAGATTGAGCTGAACTGAATACAAATATTTACAATATATTCTGAGCACATGTATTTTAACAAAGCAAAGAACTTGCCTTGCTCTTTTCTTTTCCATAAACTTGACCCAGTCTCATTGACTTTCAGAAGGCTTAGCCCAAATTTTAAAGAGCTTTCCAGGACAAAGTTGCCTGATTCATGCAGCCCCAATGAATCCCCACCCCTTGTTCCCACCCCATAAGAAGAACGCGCTGAGAGAAGGCAATTGGCAATAAAATATGTCCTCTGTTTGGGAAGATGATAGACTTATACTTAAACCAAACTAGAAATGAGAGGATAACGAAAGCTGATGCATTTTGTACCTTTGTGAATTTCCAAAGCTAAACATGCTTTACATGATTTGATTTTAATAGAGAGGAAAGACAATATCCAAGTATTTGCTATGTTGAGTACTTTCAGTTTTGACTTAACACTGGCAAACAAAAGTCATTATAACTTGGAAATATTTATTTAATAAATTGACCATTTAAAATACTGGTTCCCACTCAAACATCTCTTCTTTCCAAGTAGCGTTGAACCTCGATGATTTTATTAGCAGCTTCAGCCTGTCTGATGGTCAAATGTTATATAAGCCCCCAGTGCAAATCAACTGCAAAGTGAAATAGGAACTTCAACAAAAAGTGTGGGGTTTCATAAATTTATCTCCAGTGGTGTTGAAAAAATGCTCAAATTACACTCAAACTCACTGATTTTGTATTCTTAGACCAATTGCAAAGAGAAAATGAGAGAATAACACAATAGAAATTTTACAAAACTGAGCTGAATACCAAAGGATTAAATAGCCTCTTATAAAATTGTGCAAAAACTAAAAACTCATAAATATAAATAAAAGAAAAATGGTATCAGTGTAATTTTGTCAGAAAATTATGAAAAAATTAAATTAACAATTAAATGTTTTATCCTGAGAATTAGAGCATAGTAGCAAATACAACTAAAAGTCACTTTGATGCAAAATATATACATGAGTTGGAGTTTCAGCTTTCAAAATTAAATCCCAAACTTTTTCACCCATATTTACAATTATATCTTGCTTCCCATTTCAGTTGACTCACCTGAGATGGTCCTTTTCCCATCATACTGTGGGCCTCATCCCGATGATCCAGCCAGCCCGCAGCAATAGCAGAATCCCAAGATGGGCCAAATCCCTTTCAAGTGCCATCTTGTTGCCACACGGGCCATTCCCATGCCTGGTGATACTTCAGGAAAGTGCAAAGCAATCTCCCTCACCTTTGTTTGACAACTACAACTGACTTCCAAAAAGAATAGGCTAGAAGGTATCAAGAAAGCCTGAATGTTTATTCAAAAGGTTTTCCCAAATCCATACCCAAACCCCATTGCTCTTAGAATAAAATTTCAACTCCCAACCAGAGCCCACACACTCTGAGCAGTCTGGCCTCTACCTGCCTCTTCAATTTTATCCTAAACCTCTTTATGCTGCTTTTTAATGCTTTTTAACTAACCAGCTACCTGGGTCTCTCTGGTCCTCAAACTTGTCCAGCCATTTTCACACCTTGTGACCTTTCTACTTGGTGTATCCTCTGTCTGAAAACTTCTTCCCAGTTCTTTTCATTCTGATCCACAGTCTCAGCATCAATGTTCCCTCTTGAGATGACTTTTCTTACCAGGCTATTTAAACTGCCCTCAACACTTTACATATACTTAGATAGTTGTTGAAAAGTGGGTGGATGGATGGATGTATGGATGGATGGATAGATGGTTGGATGGATGAATTTCATTTGCATGGGAAGGTCAGCCAGTATCTGTTGTCAATAGTCATTATTCCCTAAGGCCATTTCTCTCCCTTGGATCATTTGAGATTGAACCAGTGACTCCAGAGCAAGGCAGAAATGAGGCTTCATTAAGGTCATTGCACCAACCCCCAGGAATGGTTTCCTATCATCCATTTTCTCATGCTTTGTGTAAATTCTTACTTCCAGGCCCTCCAGTGGCAGGACTTCTCTTACATCCCCATGAACACCTCCACACACTCCACCCACTGTGGAATTTGTCCTGATATTCCTTTTTGCTTAACTTCACCCCATGACTCACAGCTACCTCCCTCTAGACTACAGCAAATGACAACCCTGTTATTTGTCACTTCCTCATCCTAGCTTCCCACAACTTCCCAATTCCATACCCTATTCCTTGATGAAACAGCATAGCATGAGACCCATGCAAAAGGGGTTTACACAAATGTCCTGAATTAGAACTTGCTCACCACCAGTCTCACCTTACCCACCCATCCCTCTTACCCATCATTCATTTGCCTCTTCCTCCCTTCCACAGTCTCCGTAAGGCCAGCCTTTCCCCATTACACAATTCTTTCAAAATACAGTTCTATGTTTGAATATAAACAGCAAGTTTCTGGAAGGGTGCCCAAGAAGATTTTAGTGACAGTGGCTTCTAGGGAATGGAGGCTTATAGGGGAGAAGACTCATTTTTTAATGGTAGTTTTTGTGGTTTTTGCATTTTTAACTATGTGTATACAATTATTTTTAAATTGTGATGAAATACACAAAAATTTACCACCTTAACCATTTTTAAGTGTACATTTCAATGGTATCAAATAACATTCACATTCTTATATCACCACAGATATAGCTTTTTCCATTAAAAAATGTTAATTGACTATTTAAAAGTGTCATTCATGATTAGGTATCTATATAAGACAAAAGCTAGAATAAGAACAACTGCTATGCCTGGCAGGAACAATTAAAAACAATTACCAATATCACTTAGATATTTTTATATATTGAAAACTTTAAAATACAGATTGACAGATACCCTATAAAAGTAAAAATAAAGGGAGAAAAGAAATACAAAATACATTTTAAAATAGGGCTTTACACAAGCATATAATACACAAATAATAGTGATGTACCAAAATAAGTATGTGCATTTTCAATCAAATACAGAGAAAAGACATGTTAACAGAACAGAATTATGACTATCACAGCAGTCTATGAAAAAAATTATTAGCTTTATTACTACAAAAGTAGTTTGAATAGGAGTCTTCCAGCTGTTAAATCTAATCATTAGAACACTGCCAATTTTCTTGGCCACACAGTCTTTTTGTGCAGAGGAGAACTTTTGCAATTAAGGGATTTTCTCACTTCTTAATAATTTTCAGATTTGGAAGATGTTTCTTGTAAGTAACAATCCAAGTAGTGGTATTATACTCAGCTCTTTTTACATAACTTTATAACTTGCTAGAAGTGGCAAAAACTGCCACATATAAGGGTGGTGATTTTGTGTGTCTCTAGTAGCTGTACTCAAAGTCAAACTTCCCCAATCTGACAGCATGAAGGCTGAAGCTGACCTCTGATTACAATTTCTGAAATCAGAACTCCCTCAAATCCCACATGTCTCATAGAACATGCACACTTCGCTCATCCCTGATGGGTTCCAGCTTCCATTAAGTCTGACTTCTCTTTGGAGCAAGTGTTCTTTCAACACTGACATCTCAGTTCTAAATTGTAGGTGCTGGCTGATTCAAGAAAGCCTAGATATCTGAAAAAGAGGATGTCTGAGAGACCAGTTGTGTTTAGTAATCTTTTTTTTTTTTTTTTAAGACTCCCTAAATAATTTTGGTTTAAAAATCACAAAGTTCCCTAACATATTTGCTTCAAATTTTTCTTTTCCTTTCTTTTCTGTCTCTCTTCCCCCCTCCCACACACACAAGTGCATTGTACTATAACACAGTTGCTGTTTACATTAAAGAACTCCAAAGAGCCACCTGGCTATCAAACTCTGACAGAGCATTAGTTTTTTCTAGGTTGAGTGAGGTTAATTTAATATAACAGAAGCTGGGACTGAGAGACTACAATTAGAGAATAAGAACAAAACTTAGAGAAATATCAATGACTGTAGCTCAATATTCTGAAACTGGTATGGAACTTGAATAAAAAATAATAGCATGATGTAAGGAATAAAATACTGGACTTGAGATTCCAGATGTTGGAGGAATAAGTGAAAGCTATATTAACTTTCTCCCAGGGTCAATCTGGAATTACAACTAAATTATAGAGAAATCATCCTAAATAATCAACTGAACACTCACTGGAGAGAAGCCTTATAACCATGGACAGACAGAAGAAACCACTTCACCACAATAAGACTGGTAAGGGAGGGCAGCGGAGACACAAGAGGGAAGGCTAGGCTCCCACAGGTAGCAGCTGAAGTTCCAAAGGGAGATATCAGGAGCTAAGGGGGAGGATTCTCCCTGAGAAATGTGGTGCCTGAACCCTAAGCTGGGCTCCCCAACTACAACACCAGAACTGGAAAGGAATCTAGATAACATCCAGGTTAAAAGCAGCAGGGTTTCCATCTACCAGGGAGAGATAGATGGAGAAGCAGAAAGCCTCTTAAAGGGCCAACACACAAAATTTCATTTGCAACCACTTACCCTAGGCTCTGACAGAAGAAGGGCAGAGCAGACTAGAGATACTTAGGAAAATCTGGGGTTGGTGGTTCTGGGGAAAAAACAATGAATAGCCACCAGGATCCCTGTGTTGTGTCATTGCCCATACTGCAGGACCTATCTTTCTCAGAAAGAGCACTTCTCTTAGAATGGCATCAACCTTAGGAAAAGCAACAGCCCTGTCTGCAGGAGTTATTCTGCCCCACCCTGAGGGGATTAAGCCAGGCTGCAGATTATAGCCTGAGGCTGTATCACTGATTCGTTTTACAATTGATATGGATCTATGGTGCCAATAAAAGCTGGCCTTGATGCACAGCCTGGCTCTTACTACACACAAACAGGCTCAGCAAAGGGAGCCACACATTGTGGATTGCTAAAAGCTCCAAACAGGTTGACAGGAACCAGTCATAAGCAGCATGTAACAAAGGCCAACTCCATAGTCCTTGAAGATCAACCTAACCAACCTAATATATAGAAATGAATACAAAGAAGCAGCCAAACTGGGAAGATAGAGCAACAGACCCCAAATGAAAGAACAAAAGAACTCTCTAGAAGAAGAGCTAGAATAAATGCAGGCAACAATTTATCAAATAGAGAATTTATAGTAATCATTACAAGGATACTCAACATTACAAGGATAGTCAAAAGCATAAAAAACGACATAGAGCCCTGACTGGTGGCACAGTGGATAAGGTGCTGGCCTGTGAACCCAAAGGTTGATGGTTTGATTCCCAGCCAAGGCACATAACCAGGTTGCAAGCCAGGTCTTCAGCCAGGCCCCCAGCTGGAGGCAGGTGAAAGGCAACCATACATTGATCTCTCTCTCCCTCTCTGCCTCTATACCTTCCCCTCTATCTAAAAAACGATACATTTTTTAAATTTTTTAATGAGGAGAGCTTAAGAAATATTTTGGACTACATGAAGTGCAATGATACCTGCATCATGAGAATACCAGAAGAGGAAAGCAAGGACTCATGAACCTACTTTAAAAAATGATGACAAAAAACTTCCCTAATCTGTTGAAGGAAAAAGACATACAAGTCTGGGAAGCTCAGAGAATCCCAAACAAGTAGGACCCAAAGAGGGCTAACCTGTGACATATCAGATTTTAAATGACTAGGCTTAAAGACAAGGAGAGAATCCTAAAAGCCGCAAGAGAAAAGCAAGTAGTTACATACAAGGGAGCACAAATTAGACTGGCATCTGATTTCTCAACAGAAACATTTTAAGCCAGAAAGGGGGGAGGGTGTGAATTATTCAAGGTGATGAAAAGCAAGGACCTACAACCAAGGCCACTTTACCCAGCAAGGCTGTTATGTAAAATTGAAAGAGAAATAAAGAGCTTCCCAGATAAAAACAAGCTAGATTTTGTTAACACCAAACCAATACTGCAACAAATGTTAAAGGGCTTGCAAGAAGAAGAGAGAGAAAGAAAGATAAAGATGGAGAAGAACAGCAGCATCAACAGCTAAAGAAAAATAAAAGGAGAAAATAGTCTGACAATAAAATGGTACTACATACATACCTATCAATAATCACCTTAAATTTAAATGCTCCAACCAAAAGAGTGTAGCTGAATGAATAAAAAAACAGGACTCATATATATGCCACCTCCAATAGACACATCTCAGATCAAAAGATGCACAATGACTAAAACTACAGGGATGGAAAATATAGTTTATGCAAATGGAAACGGGAGAAAGGCTGGGACAGCAGTACATATATCTAACAAAATAGGCTTTAAAACCAAAGCTATAGGAGACAAAAAAAGACACCACATACTACATAATGATAAAGGGGACAATTCAACAAGGGGATATAACCCTAACAAACATTTATGCACCAAACACAGGAGCACCTAAATATGTGAAGCAAATCTTGATGAACATAAAAGAGAGATTGACAAAAATACAGTCATAGTTGGGGATTTTAACACCCCATTGACTTCAATGGATAAATCTTCTCAGACAGAAAATCAACAAGGAACAGTGACCTTGAACGACACTCTAGATCAAATGGATTTAATGGATATCTTTAGAGCATTTCACTTCAAAGCAGCAGAATATACATACTGTTCAAGTGCATGTGGAATGTTTTCTATAATAGACCCAAAACAAATATCAATAAATTTAAGGAGATGGAAATCACATCAAGCATCTTCTCTGGCCACAATGCTATGAAACCAGAAATCAATCACAAGAAGAACACTGAAAGACACACACACGTTATTAAACATGTTATTAAACAATGAATGGGTTAACAATTATATCAGGAAAGCAATAAATTGATATTGTGAAACAAATTAAAATGAGGACACAACAATCCAAAATCTATGGGACACAAGAAAAGCATCCCTAAGAGGGAAAGTCCTAGCATTACAGGCCTATCAAAAAAATAAATATAAAAGCTCAAATAAACTATCTAAATTTATACATAAAGGAACAACAAAACCCAAAGTGAGTAGAAGGAAGAAAATAACAAAGAGCAGAGCAGGAGTCTTAAAAAGGAAACAAAAGATCAATGAATCCAAAAGCTGATTCTTTGAAAAGAAATAAGATCGACAAACTTTTAACCAAACTCATCAAGAAAAAAAAGAAAGGATGCAAATAAAATCAGAAATGGAAGAGAAATAACAGCTGATGCCAAAGCAATACAAAGAATTATAAGAAAATATGAACAACTCTATGCCAACAAACTGGACAACCCGAACAAAATGGATAAATTCCTATAAACATACAATTTTCCAAAACAAAATCAGGAAGAATCAGGGAACTTGAATAGACAGATAATGCCTAGTGAAACTGAAGCAGCCATCTAAAAACTCCCAAAACAAACAAAAGACCTGGACCAGATGGCTTCACAGATCAATTTTACCAAACATTCTGAGAAGAACTAATACCTCTCCTTTTCAAACCATTTCATAAAATTCAAGATGAGGAAAGTCTCCCAAACTCATTTTATAAAGCCAGCATTATCCTAATTCCAAAACCAGATAAAGACAATACAAAAAACAAGAAATCATGAGCCAATGTTCCTTACGGAACATAGACGCTAAAATCCTCAATGAAATGTTAGCAAACCAAATATAGCAAGTCATCAAAAAGATCATACACCATGATCACATCAGATTTATTCCAGAAATGCAAGATTGGTGTAATACCTGCAAATCAATAAATGTAATACACAACATAAACACAATAAAGGATAAAAATCACAAAATCATATCAACAGATACAGCAAAAGTATTTGATAAAATCCAGCACCCAAATACGATTTAAAAAAAACTCACAGCAAAATGGGAATAGAGGGAACATACCTAAACATAATAAAGGCCATGTATAGCAAACCTACAGCCAGAATCATACTCAATGAGCAAAAATTACAAGTGTTCCTTTTAAGATCAGGAATAAACCAGGATGTCTGCTTTCATCTCTCTTATTCAATATAGTACTAAAAGTCCTAGCCACAGCAATCAGACAAGAAGAAATAAAAGGCAACTAAATTTAAAAACAGAAATTAAAACTGTCTTTATTTGCAGATGACATGATACTGTACATAGATAACCCCAAAGATTCCACTAAGAAACTAGAACTGATAAATGAATTCATCAAAGTAGGAGGATACAAAATTATTATCCAAAAATCAGATGCATTTGATGCTAATAAAAAACTAACAGAAAGGGAAATTAAGAAAACAATCCCATTCACCCCATTCACAATTGCTACAAAAAGAATAAAATATCTAGGAATAAACCAAGGATGTAAAAGACCTGTACTCAGAAAATTATAAGATACTAAAGAAAGAAACAAATAAGTGGAAGCACATACCATGTTCATGGATAGAAAGATTAACATCATTAAAATGTCCATTCTATCCAAAGCAATTTACAGATTCAACACAATTCCTAGCAAGATTCCAATAACATATTTCACAGGACTAGAACAAATATGTCAAATCTTTATCTGGAACCACAAATGGCCCCACATAGCAACAACAATCCTGAAAAATAAGAACAAAATTGAAGGAATCACACTACCTAATATCAAACTATACCATAAGGCCACAGTAATCAAAACAGCATGGTACTGGCATAAAAACAGACACATAGCTCAGTGGAAAAGAATAGAGAACCCAGAAATAAATCCACACTTTTATAATGAATTAATATTTGACAGAGGACGCAAACACATACAGAACATGCAATGGGCTAAAAATAGTCAATTCATGCAGAAAAATTAAACTAGACCACCTTCTTACACCACACACAAGATTAAATCTAAAATGGATCAAAGCTTTAAATGTTAGACCCAAAACCATAAAAATCCCAGAAGAAAACATAGCAAACAAATCTCAGACACTGCCTATAGCAATATTTTATTGGGTATATCTCCCCAGGCAAGGGCAACAAAAAATAAATTGGACTACATCAAACTAAAAAAGTTTTTGCACAAGAAAGAAAATCATCAATAAAATAAAGACAACCCACAGAATGGGAGAACATATTCACTGGTACATCTGATAAGGGGCTAATATCCCAAATTTATTAAGGACTTACAAAACTCAACAGCAAAAAACAAACAATCCAAGTAAAAACCGGACAAAGAACCTGAATAGGCACTTCTCCAGAGAGGACATACCTATGGCCAATAGACATATGAAAAGATGTTTACATGTTGTCCATGTCCATGGTTCTTCCATACTACATTCTTATCTAAACTTCTCCCCTTCTTGAACAACATGTGGGAGTGACTTTGTTGGGGAGTGGGTGGGTGGGGAAGGGGACAGAGGGGAGCAAAAAGGGGATGGATGTACTACAACAACAATAAAATTAAATTTAAAAAAATGTTCAAAGTCACTAATCATCAGAGAAATGCAAATTAAAACAACAATGAGATACCATCTATACTTGTCAGAATGGCTAGTGTCAGAAAATCAACAAACAAATGCTGTCAGGATATGGAAAAAGGGGAACACTTTTGCATTGTTGGTTGGAATGTAGATTGGTGTAGCCACTGTGGAAAACAGTATGGAGATACCTCAAAAAAAATTAAAAATAGGTCTGCCTATTTATCTGAAGAAACTTAACACACTAATTTGAAAGAATATAGCACCCCTGTGTTCAATGCTGTGTTATTAACAATTGCCAAGATATAAAAACAGCCCCAGTGTCCATCAGTAAATCAGTGGATAAAACAATTACAGGACATTTACTCAATGGAATACTACTTAATTGTTGAAAAAGAAGAAAATATTACCCTTTGCAACCTGGAGAACTTTATGCTAAGTGAAATAAGCCAGTAAGAAAAAAATAAATATTATATAACTTCTTTCATATGTGGATTCTAATGAACAAAGTGAGCTAACAAGGAAAATGCGGACAGACTCAGAGATAGAGAGCAGGACGACAGCTAGTGGGAAAGGGAGGGGGAGAAGGTATTGAGCTAAAAGGGAAAAAGGACTCACAGACATGGAAAACAGTGTGGTGGCTGCTGAGGGGAGGAGTGTATAAGGGGACTAAATGGTAATGGGAAAAATATAATAAACATTAAATCAAAAATTTTAAGTACTGGACTAGGATCTGGGATATTTACATTCAAATCTCAACTTATGTATTTACTAGCTAGATTTCTTCCCTTAAGTTACAACCTGATCGTTCCCTTACCTATAAAATGGAATGATTATTACCCATCCAATATATGAGTTTCTTATGGGAATAAAATAAAGATAATGCAAAGCAGAGAGTACTAAGGGTAGTTGTACAATAATTTTCCCCTTTCCCATCCTCCAGAGGTCTCACCTGTAAAGTATATCAGTTGGGAAAAATGGGCTGCCTAATACTAATCTTGGCCCAGGTTCTGGGGGTAGTAAGATGCTGGTCCTGGGGCCATTGTGGGCTATATTAGATTCTTCTTCCTGCCACAACAAACTACCCCCAACATGATGGCTTAAAACAACTGAGATTTATCCTTCCACAGTTCTGGAAGCCAAAAGTATGAAATCAGTATCACTGAGTCAAACTAGAAATGTCAGCTGGGCCACACTCCCTCCAGGGTGCTGGGGGAGAATATGTCCCTTGCCTCGCTCAGCTCCTAATAACTGCAGGCACTCCTTGACTTGTGGTCACATCACTCCAATATCTAAGGTCAGCATCTTCACCTCTGCTCAGTCTTCACATCACCTTCTCCTCTGTGTATGGGTCAAATCTCCCTCTGCCTCCCTCACAAGGATGCCTGTGACTACATTTAGGACCTTCCCAGGGAACCAAGGATAATCTCCTCATTTCAAGAACCTGAGTTTAATCACATCTGCAAAAACAAAGTCAGGGAACATTTACAGTTCCAGGGATTAGGACTTGCCATCTTGGGAAGGGGGGCATCTTAATATCTACCTTAAGTGTCAAAGACAACACACAAAGGACAAATATCAGGCAAAGAAGCTACTCAACAGTTTTTTTAATTTCAAATTATCCTTTGATATAGAAATCACACTAAGATTTTGGCCTAATTTTCATGGGTGTATGAATGAACGGTATCCATTTTCCTGGCTACATCAGACAGTAATTAAATGGAAATGAGTTTGTTTTAAGGGGAAAACAAAGCACAAAGGTGAGCCTACCAGAGTACCCTTGCAAGGTACTGAGGGCCATGAACAAGGCAGTGGGAGCACATTTGACTCCGAGGGATGACCTTAGAAGGAAGGATCAAAGAAGTCTCCTTCTCATTCCCACCTTAACCGAGAGCTGTCCTTACACACAGGCCACAGGGAAATGAGGAACCTCATCTACCAAACATCATTCTGTGAGTTCATTCTTTCACTCATTCCTCAACAAATGTGTATTGAGCATCTACTATGTACTGGGCACTGCCCACAGCACTGGAGATACAGCCACAAACCATGCAAATAAAAAAGTTTCCTCTTATGGGACCCACACTCCAGGGAGTCAAGTAAACTCAGTGCAGCAACTGTCCATGGATGTGTAGTATGGGTATGTGTATGAGTCAGATACTTCGGTGAATATGACAAAATCTATTCCTGTACCAAACTCCTTTTGCAAAAGTAGGATGATTATACTAAAAAAAAAAAAAAAAAAAAAAAAGTCTGTATCCTCTGAAGTGGCCACTCAACCCTCAGATAATCCATTCTGGAGCACTTAGACAAGCCCCACCTTGGGATTGGGGACATTTTTCAGGATATGGCGCAGTACCTGGAGCCACCATTTCCTACTAATCCCTTCTTACTTTGTCACCCTTACATGAGGGCTTCTGAGAGCTCCTCCTGTCTGTCTGATTACAGACTCCATGCTTTCCACAGGAGGGTTGCATGATTAAGTGGCACTCAATCTTCTCTCCGGGTGATGTCAGGCTCAGCAGCATCACCGCTCAGAGTGGGCACCCAGCGGCTGGTGAAGAATGGGGATGCAGGGGCTGAAGAGGAGAAGGGAAGGAGGCTCCTTTTCATTCTGCACGTGAGCTTCTCTGGGTCCCATAAATTCCTCTGCCCTGTATATTTCACTCAGCTGTCTAAATGAGGTTTGCTCATATAGCCACCACTGTGCACAATCGATCATGCCCTTCTGCGCAGAATGTTAATTGTGTGTTGCTCCAAAAAATAAAGCAGCAGCAGCATACAGCAGAGGCCACAGAAAAAACCAAAACCATGTTTTTCGAATTTACAATACTTTCTCAATTGCCACATGAGGTAAATAGTCACAGGCTCAGGTGTGATCCGGCTGCAATCCAGGTGCCGTTTTCAAGGTTGGGAAGAGAGAAATATTAGAAACCTCCGCACTTCCATCAATTGTTCCACACACTTCCAGACTCAGCTGCTGAGCTGCTGGGAAAAGCCACTCTGAGCACTCCCAGTAACTGGTGTCCTCAGTTAAGTCCATGCAAAACAGTCCATTCAAATTAACCTGGGCTGCGAAACTCTGCTTGTATCTGATAGTTGACTCATCTCAGAGGTAGGAATGGAAAAGGAAAAACAATCAACAGAGTCTTCCCCCTTCATTATACCCAAAAGCAGTAAACACATGAGACTGGTTATTACCAAAGTAAAATTAAGTAGATAATTGACAGCTTGAAAAGGCTTTATCAAGTCACCATCTCAGTGCCTGGCACCCAAGAGTCATGTCTGTTTCAGGGAACCTCATTTTTTATTTCACAGGGGTCACATTATTAAACCACAGATCATGAGATCACATGCTTAAAAAGAATGGAGATGCTTTGCGCTCACACATGCACGTCTCTTTTCAGGGAGGGCAAAGAGCTGACTCCACAGCCAGAGGCTTCAAGGATCCCATTGTTTCCTAAAGGATTGGACAGACACTGTGACAACCACATTGCTTTCCACCACCAATTTTGGGAACATGTGAAAAATACAGTACGCTGCTTTGCTGGTATGTGGTCCGAGATGACTCATAAATCTTCCTTTATCTCCTTCGTGGTGTTAGCAGAAAAGGATGAGTTGCTTTTTTCCATCTCATTCTCCCGTCTATCTGTCTGTTAGCCATGCCCTTGAGCAAAGATTACTGATGCCCTGCCTTTGATATATGACACATCACCCAGAGCAGCTTTTCATCAAGTGAATTAACCTGGAAAAATGCAAACCCACCTGCCAGTTGCTTCCAAACTTTGCACAATTCCTTTGTGTACTCCCTCTCGAACATGCATCAGGCAGGAAGGTAGCAAGGGCACGCTAAAGAAATATGGAAAATTAAGAGAATCTAAACTGGGGGCTCAGTGAAGTAACTCATTTGCTGGAATAGGCTGCTTTTGCATAAAGACTTTCAGAGAAAGTTTCAATGAGAAACCCCGGCTAAGCCATGGTGGGGAACGCTTTGCACCTGAGCTGGAAAATGCCATTTTCCCCAGTCATTTACCCTGTATGGCTGCAATAATGGCAAGAGCCTTGGCAGCTGTTGATGACATGGTTACAGAAACTATTTGGTGATTTCCAATCAATAATCTAGACATGTTCAGCAGGAGCCTGGAGCAGGAACGAGCAGGCAGACAGAAAAAGAGAGAAAGTGAGAGGCTAAGACAGGACAGGAAACTGAAGAGGAGAAGGGAAAAGCAAGCCTGAAATAGATTCTTCTGCCAGCCTCTCCCACAACTGGTGCTCTATGCAACCAGATTCACTGGCAATCAGTTCCTGAAGCCTCCTAATTATCATAGCAGAGTAAATAAAAACAGCATAGTTGATACCTTGGAGGGACTCTTAGTCATGTTCACACAGAAGGTACTTTGGAAAACTTCAGTTGGCACTCCTGCATCAGTTAGAGAGCTGAGGTTCACAGAAAGCCCCTTGACCCATCCAAGGTCATGCAGCTAAGCAAGGTGGGAATCACACTGAAAACCAAGTTTTCCAACTTCACAGTCTATTCCAATGCAACACACCACCACCTAACCACACTAAGATCCTGCCCCACCCCAGCCCACCCTCCTGCCCCACAGAAGACCCAAAATGTTTAGACTGACTTGAAACTCATTGCATGGAGGAATATGAACTATTTCTAAGCTGGAACAAAGCTAGACTCTGTGTCTTTTGTTTACTCAAGTAGTAAACATTTCCCTTGCTCTCATCCTTGATTCTGATAATAAAGCAGTTATTCTTTTCAAGGTGACACCCACTGTGACTACTTGAAGGTTTGCATTGAGAGGGAGCTTGCTGTAGTATATTCTTTAAAAAAAAAAAAAATCCTAACCCAAAGAACCCAAACTATCAATCATAATTTTTTGTCCATACTCTAATTTTAAGGGAATGTTAAAATGCTGGGGTTTGAATCCATTATTAAAAATCTGTCTTTGGGTATTTCTGGGCTCAGGACACAGGCAATACAATCTTCTACATACAGAAACAGATTTTCTAAAATGTTTCTGAAATCTTTCATTGTCAAGGAAAGATTAAATTTTATTATTCACTATACTTTCTAAGGAAACAAAGAACATTACTGAATTTTAGAAAGACTTTTCACAAATAAAACTTGAAATGAAGTTTCAAGTCTTGTAGGCATTGGTTAGTCAGAAAATTAAATTATCCTAGATGTGCTGTTTCCTGAGTATGATGGCAAAATTTGAAAATAGAAACGAGAAAAGGAAAATGTATACACACCCACTGACTGATTAAAATAAAACAGACCTCAGTTTCCTCAGGGAGTCAGTTTCTTGTTCAAAAAATGGTGCCTCCCTGGCAAAGACAGTGGTAGAAAATGAATGAACAAATTATGTTGTTTCTGATAAATCTGACTGTAGTTGAGACTGTATAAAGTTATCAATAAAATAGTAATAAATAACATGCATTGAGGGTTTACTATGTGCCAGGTATTCTAAAAACCTTACCTGCATTGTATTATTTAATTTCCTCAATAATCTTAGAAGGCAGTGACTCTTATTAACTACATTTTATAGATAAGAAAACTATGGCTCAGAGAAGTACAGTACTTTGTCCAAGTGCTGCAGCTGGTTAGCGGGAAAGCCAAGATTCAAACCTAGGCAATCCGTCTCCAAAGGCCATAATATATAACACAGTGAATGTGACCCACATTTCTGTGTTGTCACCCTGTGCAAGTGCTTGGCATGCACAGCTTTATTTATAAGAAAAATAAAATGTTTTGTACCCACCCAATGTCATAAATTAACACCTAAGCCCACATACTATAACTATCCCCTACTCACTTACTGTTGTCTGGAAAAATCAAGCCTTGATATCCTTCAAAAAGATATTCTAAAACCCTAGGGTGGACCCATGGACAAGGACAACAGGGTGGGGACTGATTGGGTAAGGGGATGAGGGTGGGTGGAATGGGGGTAAAATGGAACAACAGTAAGAGAATAAATTAATTTTTAGAAGAATTAATAGAGGCAACATAAAAAATATTAACTTTTACTACCACTGTTGACAACAATAAACTACAATGCTAATTTATAAAAGAAAACACCCTGGCTGGTGTGGCTCAGTGGATTGGCACCAGCCTTCAAATCCAAAGGTTGTTGGGTCAATTCCCAGTCAGGGCACATAACCAGGTTGCAAGCCAGGTCTCCAGCCAGGTCCATAGCTGGAGGCAGGTAAAAGGCAACCATGCATTGATGTCTCTTTACCTTTTTTCCTCCCTCCCTGCCCTTCCCTCTGAAAATGAGTAAAACTTTTTTTAATTAATTAATTAAACCTTAGGGAATTTATGTATGTTTTTTTTAATATTTTATTATTTTTAGAGAGAGGAGAAGGGAGAGAGGCAGAGAAGGAGAGAGACATCAATGTATGGTTGCCTTTCACCTGCCTCCAGCTACAGACCTGGCTGGAGACCTGGCTTGAAACCTGGTTATGTGCCCTGGCTGGGGAATTGAACCAGTGACCTTTGGGTTCAAAGGCCGGCACCTTGTCTACTGTGCCACCAGCCAGAGCTATGTATGTCTTTTTTTAGGCCACATTTTCTTAACATACTGTCTCAGATGTTTCTCTATTTTGTATTGTGATAAAATGTACATACTGTAAAATTCTGTATTATAATCATTTCTCAATGTACAATTCAGTGGCATTAAATAGAGTTATACTGTTATACAACAGTCACCATTATCTATTTCCTGAACTTTTTTATCATCTCAAACAGAAACTCTGTCTCCAATCAAACAGTAAGTCATCATTCCTTCTCTTCCCAAATCATGCTTACTGCCATTCCACTTTCTGTCTTTATAAATTTGACTATTCCAGGCACCTCATATAAGTGGAATCATGCATTTGTCCTTTTATATCTTCCACTTTGTATTATATGCACAAGGTTCATCCATGTTGTAATAGTATCAGAATTTCATTCCTTTTTAAGGATGAATAATATTCCATTATAAGTACATGCTACATTATGTCTATCCAATCATCTGTTGATGGGCATTTGGGTTGTTCCTACAATACCTTTTGACCATTGTGAGCAGCGCTGCTATCATGTGGGTCTACAATATCTGTTCATGTCCCTATTTTCAATTTGAGTACCTACTTACAAGTGGAATTTCTAACTCCTATGGTAATTCTATGTTTAACATTTTGAGGAATCTTCCTTCAATTTCTAAAAGCTATTGGAGTATTTGTAAGTAGATGGTGAGTTCCATGCAGACAAGAGCCCTATTCATAGGTACCATTCAATCCTAGGGCCTAGAATAATAAAATTTTTTGCAGAATATTAAATGGATATTTTTGTAAGTTCAAATTCTAATTCCCTGGGGAAAGGAGCAGGATAGCATGTACTTCTGGAATCCCTCCTACCTACGCAACCCATTGTATGATTCAAATCTACACAATGTTTTCACCTCCTGATTTTATGTACTCTATCACAAACACATACCGAAACCTGTGTCTATGCCTTGATGACAAAGGAAATCAAAATAATTCAAGGGCCAATATTAAAGGTGTTGAAAAAAATTCAATAAAGCATCAGCTATTCCACTGATGAATCTAAAGTCTTTATCCACCAGCCTCATCCTTCCATATTCACCCCATCAGTAGTGAGCAGTGAGAAAATCAGAAACAATTCCTTTAACCTTTGCCCTTGCTGAGCTTTCTATTATAAAATATGGGAACAGGGGCAAGAGAGGATGGTGGTGGTGATGGAAGGCTTTGCTTCCACCACTATTCGAATATCAATACCTCTTTTAGTTCATTAATTCATCAAGAGAGTATTTTTCAACACATTAAATTCAATTTCAAAAAAAGAATGAGCTGACACAGTCAAATACACATGACCAAAATCCATAGTGGGCTTCCCTGGCTGCCCTTTCCAGCCACTTTCAATCCCATCTTGGGAGTCCAGGCAGCCATTACTCGGCTAATTGGCAGGCTTAACTTAGGGAGGAGAAAATCTAGCCAGTCGCCTGGGCTTTTCATTACTTAAGTGCATTCTGACTTGAACTATATTAATGGGCCTCCAAATTTTAACTATTGATGGTTTTCAATAGGAATTTGCATTTCTGTGCTCCTGGGGCCCACAAATCACTAAATTCTCACCTGTAGTAAAGACAGCCACAAGGGGAAATTGGATTCAAAGACAGACAGCAATGATAATATATGCACTGCACCTTCCTATGAGCAAATACTCATCGTTATCTTCCCCCTTTTTCTATATTAAATTTTCAACTCTTTACTACATCTTTTAATGAAAGCAGCGACTGAAAAATATAAACATGGATACATAATTCCCAATGAATTGGTCTAAGTGTAACTTGTAAAAACTGGATTAATGGTACAAAGCATGTACTTTATAAAAATAGCCTGTAGAAAAAAGCATTAAGCAATTACAACTCCAGCTCTGAAGGTTCCAATATTATAGGGTAATATTTCCTTAATGTTAGACTTCATTAACCCTAAGATAATCTCTCATAAATTTTGCTGATTTTTAAGGAGAAAAAATAAATTATGTTTATTAAACTACTGAATATGTTTATGAAAACAAGACATAATCTAGCGCCATAAACTTCTTGTCTTTATCTGAATGATCAAGGAGCTCATACATAAAATATCACATAACAAAGTGAGTGTTAAAATTCATTACTGTAATAGCTATGTTCATGATCTATTTCATTAACACTCCTCCTCTCCTTGGATAAATGGGCTTCTTAGCCTACAAGAGGAAAGCCATTTACAAGACAAAATACTAAGCCGCTTTTTCTCATTTTCCCTTATCTCTTCTATTCCTAACTTTCTAAATTAATTCTTCCCCTAAATCTTATTGTTCCTTCCAGTGTAACTCAGCACATTACAGAGGATAGAGAGAAATAGAAGCAAAGAAATGGGTCTACAGAGTATAAGTTAATTAGGGATCTAAGTGACTGGTGATGAGATTTGATGACATGGAGCCCCAAAGTGAATTTAGTAGCTTATCTTCTTAAAATATTTGAGAATAAAATACAAATAATAGAGCTGCACAAAATATTCAGTATATCAAGCAATCTACAAAAGCTTAATAATAAACTCCATTTCCTAGATATTGCAGCACCACTGTTCCCCACATACAGGATTTGCTAACCTTTATCTTCAGTGATTTTGCAGGTAATTTTATTTTTATAGATGTGTGTATATACAAATACTCAGAGAGAAAGGTGAGCACTTTTCTGACTTACCAAAAATAGACAGATGTGTATATATGGGACTCTAAACTCAAACCACCAAGTGGACTTTCTAGCTAAGGAAAATAACAGAGCAACAATAGTGCTATGTTCTACCTTAGCAATTTGTTTATTCTTAATTCAACAAAGTCCTAGGATGCAGCATCCTCTGCCCAGATAATAACCAGAGGATGCTGTTTATGATAATGGCAGAAATTAAAACCGAAGTTTATAACTGCTGAGCTGAAAGAAGGCAAAAATCCCCACATGAATATTCAACAGTATAAAACAGTGGATAAAAAAGAATCCACTTGTTTTTATTCCAAATTACCTACCAATTTATCTGCCATTGAGTGTAAAGACTGCATTCACAAAATTCTACATGGATGTAGATAATAAAAGTAATAATTAAACTCAGTAAGCATTTATAGAGCACCTTTCCTTATGAGGCATGTGGGGCAGATGACAATGGATGCAATGGCCTAAAGAAGCTCCCATTCAGTGGACAGTCTGGTAACTGGCTCGTCACCATAAAAGATAAAGTGATGGGTACTGTGCTGAAACAGTAACACAGTTAAGGGAGTGAGCAATGTTGACCAGGCTTTAACCAAGACTTTATGGATGAGATGACGACATTGAACTGGGGTCTTCAAAAGCAGAAAATATTTTGCCTGCGGAACACCCCAGCTGGAAAGAATTCCATGAGAAAGGTTCCTCACAGCAGGCAGGAAACTGGACGTGAAAACTTAAGTTTCTGACTAAGTACTAGGAGAGTCCCTGAGTCACTATGCAAAGCAGAGCTTCCTACCATCCCTTACTGTTAACTGGACTTTATGTGATTGAGGAATAACGTTCTTGTGTATAAAGCCCCACAAATCTGGTTACAGCAGTTAATCTATTGTGACTAATGCAGGACACAGATATGTCTCCCAAATCGGCCCTAACTCTCACCTGCCCTTCAGGAGAAGCTAGGAGATACCACATGTGGGAGCAAGAGGCATTCCTGACACCCTCAAACTATTTTTTTTAAATTATGAAGTGTGGGTCTGACAGTACCTCTGGTTCACATCTGGGCTCAATAAGAAAATGCTCTTTGCAAAGAGATCCACAAACTTAGGTCTGAGTAAAGTGCTCTGCTTTAAGTAAAAAATAGCTGATGATTACTGAGCACTTACCACATCTCAAGCACTGCTCTAAGTACTCTGCACACCACATTAACTCATTTAATCCTCAAAATAGCCCTATTAACACCTCCATTGTACAAAAGAGAAGCAACAGAGGTTAAATGACTTGCCCAAGGTCACATAGAAAATGAGCAGTAAAGCTGGGATGTAAATGACTTCAGAAAAATCACATATGACAGAAGTTACTGTGTGCTCACCAAAATCTATTTCCTCTACCTCCTGAACATACTGCTACACTACATTTCCCAGCCTCCCTGTAGTTGGATGTTACCTTATGACTGAGTTCTAGCTAACAGAATGTGGGAAGTGGCATACACCATCTACAAGCCTGGCCCATAAAATCCTACACATTCTTCCCCTGTATGCTGGCTGGGTGAAAAGCATCTGGGAAGAGAATTCTGAGATCTCCAGGAATAGGAGAGTTGGAAGGAGAGGGGAATGGACTGTCTTCTTTGGACTTTCTGCAGAGAACATCTGTGGATATGTATGTATCCTTTAAAATTTTTTTTTTTAAATAGTGGATTGTATCCAGAGGAAATATATGTTCCTGAACTCATGGACAACAGGTCCCTGAGTCACTGTGTGGAGCACAGCTTCCATCCACCCCAAAGGCTAGTTGGATTTTATCAATTGAAAAATAAACTTCTGTTGTGTAAAGGCCCAGAAATTTGGTTATAGCAGTTAGCTTACTCTAATACATGGCACAAATCTACTTGCTGAATCATCCCTCTGGCCTCACCTCCTAAACAACTAAGTAGTTTCAGAGTCTTTGCCAAGAATGGGACAGTCTAGCTAAGTGTTGAATGGTCTAAATTCAATTGAACCAGAGTTGAAATCTCGTCCCTCCAATTTACCAGCTGTATGACCTTAGGCAAGTTATTGAATGTTTCTATGCTTTGGAGTCCTAGATATAATGTCTACCTTATAGGATTGTTGTGAGAATTTTAAAATGTATATAAAAATACTTTTAACGATGAAGTACACATAGAAACCACCCATAATAATATTCTTATTAAGTCATGCAGAAAATGAACACCTATATCAGTTAGGGTTATGTTCAGCTGCATAAAATAAAAATAAAAACAAAATACTAAGTTATCAATGGCCTAAGCAAAATAGAAGTTTATTTCTCTGGTACATAAAAGCAACTGAAAGGTAGGCAGTCCAGGGATTCCAAGAAGTCATCAGAGACACAGGATCCTTCCAACTCTATGCTCTGCCATCCTAGCATGTGGTCCTAGTCCTCATTGCCCAATGACATCCAGCTCCACACAGAATTGAAAGATGCAAAAAAGAAAAAACACCCTGTGTCTTTTAAGAAGGCTTTTAGGAAGTCCCACGTAACACTTTCCATTCAGCCACCTGGTCACATCTATCTCCTAGCTGCAAGGGAGGAAGAGGTAACAATGTACACAGTTAAAAACCAAGAATTTTTGTAGCTCAAAGGACAAAGAGAATGGCTGTGAGAAGCAACCAGAAGTCTGTGCCTCAGCAAAGGAATCAGTAAAAGAAAGCAAGCTACACTCCCCCATCCAAAGTGCTGGTAAACTTTACAGAGAAATTCCCTTAAAAAAGCAAACACCGAGTTCATACCACTCTGCCTCCCTACAATCCATTCTCCACACACCAGACACAGTGATATGGTAAAAATGTACGCCATACCCCAGTTAAAACCTCGAAGGCTTCCAACTGCAAGTCAAGTTAAGGAGTGTGAATATTATTTGTAGCATAAGCTCCCACCTGGCCAGGCCCAGCGTAGCTCTCCAGACCCCACTTCATGCTATGGCTCCCCACTCTGCAAGCACAGCCTGCATGGCTCTTGCTGCTGCTGTGCTTGAACTACAAATACTCCAGCTTGTGCTTGTTTAAGGCCTTTTGCACTCTCTCTTTTCGTAGCCTGACTCTCGCCTCTCCCTGATCTTCCCTTGACTGGTTCCTTCTTGTCCCTCTGAACTCAGCTTTAAACACCATCTTATGAAAGCTTTTCCTGGCCCCTCTCCTCACCCTGTCATACCCTACCTTACATGCAGCACACCATCCTACCTTCAGTGTCAGCATAGCACTCACCACTATCTGATATTTTTGTTTCTATATGTTTCTTTCCTTATTAAAATGCATGTTCCCATTAGAAGAATGTCCCTCTTATCCACTGCTCAAAAAACTCCTCCAACCCCACCCACTGTTCCTGATTCTCATCTAAGTAGATATTCATACACTGAACACTTACTAAACACCTGCTCTGTGACAGATACAATGACATGGTGATGTGATAGTGCCCCAACCAAAGTCCACTTTACCACATAAGCTGACCATATTGACAATGATACTTCTGTTTAAAAGACATACATTTAATTTAAAGGTTTTTCTTTTCTGACACTCTGAGCACCATACAATGATGTCCAAGGAGTCTAGTAAAGTGACATACTGAATCTGTGTTAACAATAGATGAAGTGAGAGAGTGGAGGTTGTTTGTACAACATCCTAAGAATCAACCCCAAAGTGAACAGCAGCCAGAGATTTTAAAAAATTGTCCATGAGTTCAGGAACATATATTTGCCCTGGATGCAATCCACTATGTTATTAAATCTTTAAAGGATACATACATAACAACAGATGTTCTCTGAAGAAAGTCTAAAGAGGACAACTCCAGGAAGTCACCCAGCAACATCTGTGGCTCCCAGAGACTCTGGGTGGGTTTGATGATGCCGTCAGAACATGTAGAACAGAAAGAGAAGCGGTGGTGAGAGACAGTAACAGACAGGAGGATGGTAGAGGGAAAAAAAGTTCATGCTAGCCTGAACAGGAGAAAAGGGAGAAAAAGGGAAAACAAATCAAAGAAAGAGCAGTTATTAAAAATGCTGAGTTGAAAATGTTTCAGATGGCCTCTGACATCTAATAAGTCATCTGTCTTTCTCAATACAGAAAAGTCATTACTTACTAGTGAACTAATACCAGCAACTGTGACAAGCAAAAACAACAAAGCCCATAAAAATATAAAAGTTCACCCCTTGCAGTTAAACGAAAAAAAGAATGTATTCAATTTTTCAGATGAAAAACATTTGAACTGACTGAATTTATTGTAATGCAACTTGTATTATATGTTGGGAAAATGAAAAGGAAAAAAATAGCCTCTGCTCAGCCCGTCTTCAACTTTTCCTTGGAAAAAAAGAATACAATATGTTTTTTTGAGAGCATGAACTCTTCAAAGAAACCAGTCATAAATATCAACATGGTACCCTGGCTACAGACCATCAATCCCCATAACAGGAGCATGAATTAATAGTCCCATCTTCCCTGCCCACCAGGACCCTTATATAACCAGCTTCTCGGAGGGTATAACCTAGGCCTAAAGTGCGGCATGAGAAATGCAGGTCAGATAAAGGGAGAACCTGAGAGCCTTCAGGCTAATCTTCACATCTTTTCTTTGAGATTTTCCTTCCCTGGGAGAGGTTAAAAGCAGTAGTATGTATGAGGCAAAATGGTAGCATAAGGATGTCATCAAGGGCAAAGGAAGCTTTGTCTTCCCATAGCCATAAATGTCATCACCATTCTAGGATTCATCCCTGACTCCTCTTCCCTTCATTCCTGCAGCCAGCCCACCCACCAATCAGCACCGATGTTATATTAAAAATACAGTCTGATCGCTCCACTTCCTTACATCTTACTGCCCACTCTCTAGCTGACACCACCCCATCTATCACAGGCTACAGCGATGACATTGTAATGGAACCTCCAGCTCCTATTCTTGCCTGCCAAATTTTCAACCAGAAGCCAGTGTGGTTTTGAAAAACATAGGTCGGAGTCTATCATCCCACTGCTTAAAACCTGTCATTGAGTTCTTTGGTTTCCCATTACACTTAGAACCAAATCTAAACTCCTTACTAGGTTCAACCATCTCTACACTTGGCCCTGGCCTCCCTCTCCTTAATCAGCATTCTGCCCCTCATGTTCCCAGCCAGGCCCACCAGTCTCCTTTCTCTCCCTTGAACTTGCCTGGGAAGGTCTCTGTCCCTGCTGTTCCTTATGCCTGGATACACCTCTCCTGAGCTTCTCACAGCTACCTTCCCACCATTCAGCTTTCTGCTCAGGAGTAGCCTTTTTGAAGAGGCCTTTCCTGGCCACTCTGTCAAAATCAGGCCTGTTCCTCACAGTCAATTTCTGTTCTATCAGTCTATTTTATTAAGACCATAGGAAATTGTCTCACAACATTTTTTTTAACCATCTGTCTCCCCCAACTATAATGTAAGTTCCCCACGTGTAATGTCTCCATTGGCCTTGTGTGCTAGTATATTCTCAGCACTTTCAACTAGCCCAACAAGTGCCTGGCATACAGAAGTTATTCAATCAATATCTACAGTATCAATAGATAAGGGATAGGAAAGGGTTGCAAAAATAAACGGGCCCCTTGAGATTATCCAACTCACAACTGCACCCATTTCACATATGAAGGAACAGAGATACACACAAAGAATAAGGCCACCCATCTTCAGTCACAGTTTACACACAGCAGAGCACCCTTATCCCATGCTGTCTGTGCCATTTTCCTGAGGCCCAGGCTGAAAGTCCAAATCACATACAAACTCCAACCACTCCTAATAAGCAAAGAACAACTAAAAACTTGAGGAAGAACACTACACACTAGGTGAATCACAGAAGTGAGATGAAGGCAGATAAATGGTGGCTGAAAGTGGTTCTTCACGACACAATTCAGACTGGAATTGGTTTCAGAACTGTAGGAGTGAATGGATCCAAGACAAACCACAGAAGCAACAAACTTGACCAAAAGAACATCCAGTGAAAAGCAGCACATTGCTTTAACACAGGATTTCTCTAACATGCTCCTGGTTTGTCAACTCTAACAAAATGGTTACCAAAGGTAAGGGCCCTGGTCCTCACTCTGCATCTAACTCTCTTTGGTGCAGTTGCTTAACCTCCCTGGGTTTCATTTTGGATTAAATCAGCCTGGTCTCCAAACTTCCAACATTAGTATATGTCTTCAAGACTTTACGATATTCAGGGATAATATAAGTACTATTCACTGTATATTTTAACTTCAAAAATTTATTTTAGGGTTCAGGGAAAGTGTGGAGATGAAAAAAATTATTTTAGAGTTTTATCTTCAAAATCAAAGTTAATATCATTTGCCAATAATGTGTGTGTGTGTGTATAACACCAAAAAATCCTATCATTAAATTCTAGTTAACTACACTTTGTTCAGTACTGAAGGCTCGGAGCCTCAGACCTGATTTCTGTTTTAAAAAGAAAAAATTTATCAAGGGTTAGGAATGTATTAAAGAGATACCAGCACCAAAGTGGTGCTTTTTCCTTGATGTAATGCAAAGGGTTGAAACAGAATTGAAAAGGGAATAACGCTCTCGTTTTGTGAGTTCATGCTGGCCCATACCATGTTTTTGTACCATCTCAAACCATCTTGCATGCTTTTAGATACACATACCACCTTGAAAAATACTGATTTGAGCACACAATCTTAAAGACCTCCAGTTACATCTACCACTCCATGATTGGAGATCAGTGTGCGTGCCTTGTTTGATAAAGAAGAAAATGTATTTAATAATGCTGCTAGGGCTGAAAGGTGACTTCTTAAAGGTAACAGAGAAACAAAGATTATTGTGGCAGTAGGAAGAGGGTTATGGTGATGGCAATGACCACAGTAATAATAGCAACTAATATTTACATGATACTTACCTATGGGCAAAGGATCAGGCTAAGTAATTTAACCTTCACATTTTTCTTTGAGATAGATAAAACTTCTTAACTTTATTATGTACAACTGATAACATATTTTAAAAACCTTACATGTTTAATATATAAAATTTGATGAGTTTGTGACTATTCATACACCCATGATACTATCACCACAATCAAGGTAATAAACATACTCATCACTTTCAAAAATTTCCTTGTGTCCTCTTTTTCCCTTGAAGTAGGCACAATGATCATTTTGTTACACATAGAGAAACTTAAAACTTAGCCAAGAAAACAGAATGTTTCTTATTTTGACAGGGATTATTCAAATTTTTCCCAAACATTTTATCCATGAGAAAGACATAGTTTGTTAAACTATACAAATTCCCAATATTTGATTATCTTTTACCTTCAGAAATAAACAGTTCATATGTTCAATCTACTACATTTTATGTTGGGACCCAAAACACAAAATAAACACATATATGAGGTCTGTCCTGAAAGTATCAGCTGCACAAACTATTTTAATTATATTGACATTGACTTGATATTTTTGAAACAGACCTCATATATATATATATACACACACACACACACACACATACAGAATATAAATATTCTGATGTGTATATGTGATTATACAAGGTCCGTCCAGAAAAGGTCCAACCATCGTTAATATAAGGAGAACAGTTTGCACAACATCAATGCAACCTGGCAGCCAAATAGAGTGGACCAGAATGTGCATGTGTGAACAACAACAACTTCACCTTGGTAAGGGTGGTAGATGCCACTGAGTGGGTTTGTGTACTGTGTGGCTGTCGTATCCCAAATGAGGAAGCAGAGCAATGAATCCACCTCAAATTTTACACTAAGCCTGAACATTCCTCCATGGAAGCTATTTGTATGATTCAGAAGGCCATAGCTATGGGCAACTGATGATTAGCAGCTACTCCTGAATCACATCTAGGGCACAGCTTTTTTGCCAAAACATCAAATCACCCAGATAACTCAGCCACTCTATAGCCCAGATTTGGTGCCCTGCAACTTCTGGTTTTTTCCAAAATTAAAATCACCTTTGAAGGGGAAGAGATTTCAGACCATAGATGAGATTCAGGAAACTACCTATAGGGCAACTGATGTCAACTGAGAGAACTTGTGCCAGGTCCCAAGGTGCCTACTTTGAAGGGGGTTGAGGCATCATTTTCCTATGTACAATGTTTCTTATATCTTCTTCTTAGTACATGGCTGGACAGGCCATATACACATGCATATACATACATACATATATACATATACGTGTGTGTACATATTAATGCATATATCTAACACAAAAGTTGCATAAACCAATATTTATTCTAATTATGTACCACAATTAAACTTTTTAGTGGCTTATTTTATTTTAAAAGACACAGTTATATGAAAAATTTAAAAACTAAACCCTGATTTTTATTCTGTTTTTTTAATGTTTGTTATAACCCACTAAACTGAGTTTATAACTCACTAATGGATTGAAACTTACTAAATTATCCCTGGCTGGTATGGCTCAGTTGCCTAGTACTGGCCTTCAAACCCAATGGTTGCTAGTTCAATTCCCAGTCAGGGCACATAACCAGGTTGCAAGCTAGCCAGGTCTCTAGCCAGGTCCCCAGCTGGAGGCAGGTGAAAAGCAATCATACATTGATGTTTCTCTCCCTTTTTTCCTCCCCCCCTGCCCTTTTCTCTCTAAAAATAATGAATAAAATTCTTAAAAAATAAAATAAAATAAAAATACTTAATTAATGGAACCCTAATCAGAGCCAAGAATATAACAAAGTCACCCTGACCCAGATAAGAGCTGGCATTTCATGATATTTCCCCAAGTTGCAAAGTAATGAGAAGCACAGGGCCTGGCCCTAAATGTCTGTTGGATAAATAAAATTCCTATCACTGGATTTCAAGAGTAACTATCATGCAAAAAAACATATAATGAGTTCAGATGTGTGAAGGAAATAGAAGGAAAAACAACTTTGATAAATGTCTAATTTTTCTCTCAAATTACAAAACAACAGTCAAAGTCCTGTTTAAGTATTTAAATATAAAGATAAATAGTAAAAGGTAGTTTGAAAGATTGAAGGTGGCTCCCTGTGGGGAAAAGATTTGGAGCAAAAGAGAAGTAGGGCAGGAGCCAGGACTGCTAGTTTTTTATGTCTTAAGCATAAACAATACTATTGGACTTTATTTTTTTAATTTCTATTTTAGAGAGCGGGGACAGGAGGGAGAAAGAGAAGGAGAAAAGCACTGATGTGACAGAACACTGGCCCACTGCCTGTGACCCTTGCCCAAACTGCAGACCAAACCTGCAACCCAGGCATGTGCCCTGACCAGCACTCAAGAGGCAGTCCTTTACTTTGCAGAACGACACCCAACCAACTGAGCCACACAGGTCAGGGCACTATTTGACTCTTAAGTGGCATTCATTTTTCACTTTGAGAAAAATTTATTTAATCTAAAAAATTTAATTTTAGCGGCATTTCAGTATAGTGGATAAAACCCTAGATTGGAACCTGAAGACCTGTGAGCCTAGGTAAGCTACCTAAATCCTTGGGGCTTCGTAATTCTTGTAGGTTAAAACACAGGGTTAGAGTCTAAAGCTTCCTCTACATCTAATATTTTAGGATTCTACGGCCATGGAATAGCCAGTGGGATTCTCAGATCATTTTAATGAGGTATAGCATCTCCAAGGTCACTCAACTGGTGGAAACTCCCAGTCTAACACACAGAAAGCCAGACCAAACTTAGTGATTTCACACCACAGCAACTCAAGTATCCCCAGTGCATCTGTTCACTTGTGTTATTGCTTCTCATCTGGTCCCTATCATATTTTGTAAGTTAGGATTTTATCTATCATACTACTTTTTTCATGTTAACCAAGTGCCTTTCTTGGAGTTTTTTGTTGAGTGTTGTTAATGTAGAGGCAAAATTTATTTCACTAATATCATAATTGAATCTCTTAGCAGCTGTATTTTATTTTAGAAGATAGGAATGATATTGAACACTTTTTTTTATTGAACTGTCATTTTTATCTTAACTGTGGCTTAACCTCATAATCTAATTATTTTTTCTAAACCTACTTTACAGCTAATAAAAGGAAGATATGAAAAATTAAATTACATAATAAAGCACAAAGCAAGTGTAGCTATCATGAGACGCTCAGAAGTGAAAAATGAGCATGAACTCATTTTTCAATTTATGCTATTGAAAAGCTATGCTTTTAATTCATATTTTTAAAAAACATTAAATAAACTCTAAGTAGAAAAATAAATCAGGCTATTCTAATTCCCGTGTATACCTCGTATCATTATAACATTATACGAACTTTTCAGTTACAGCAGAAAGAATCAGCCTCCCAAAATCTATTGGTAAACTACCTGTCAAAGGGATTTGTAAATAAAAAACTACTCCCTCTTCCCACTTCCCTCACTTTTAAAGCATTTAGCTCTCAACTCTAATATAATAAAAGTTCATTTTCACCCTGGCTAGTGAGCTCAGTGGACTGAGTGCTGGCCTATGAACCAAAGGGTTGCTGGTTTGATTCCCAGGCAGGGCACATGCCTGGGTTGCAGGCCAGGTCCCTGGTTGGAGGAGCATGAGAGGCAACCACACACTGATGCTTCCCTTTCTCTCTTTAAAAGTAAATAAACAAAATCTTAGAAGAAAAAAAAAATGTTCCTTTTCTTCCCTGTTTTCTTTTAGGGTATATCCTGACTGCTTCTACAGTCCATAAGGTCTATGTCAACTATGAATCCCCTCAAAGGATAGCGTTCAGACCCCGCACAGGCAAATATTTTGAAAATGATTGTTATGATGATGAAATAAAGTGAATTTGCAGTGGTGATTATTCTTTTGGGTTTTTTGAAATCTACTAAGCAGTAGCTTAGCCCTAGAATCATCAAAACTCCCAACAAGTATCTGTTAGTATCTGCGGAGACCCCCGTGCTGCAGGTCAGCAGAAACTACAGAAGGTACACCTATGCCTCCCTCATTTGTACTCAGATTTTTCTAGAGACCTGAACCCAAAGCTCTGAATTTAGTAAAATGATCAGATAATCTCTCTTTATAGCAATTTGGACCAAAAGAATATTTAAGTCATTTTACAATCTATCCCTTAAGCACAATGAACAAAGACAACCAGATTAGTTGCAAGAAGAATTCAGTGGGTTGGGATTTTGTGTTTTGGTTTATTTAAATCAAATACCTCCTCCAGTATGAAATGAAATCACTTATTTAATGACCTCTCAACTAACTCCCGTAGAGAACCTACTCTGACTAAAACTTGGCATGGCATCAGATCCAATGAAAGGCACAGAAATCATTAAATAAACATGCCCCATGCCAAGGCAAGAATGGTCAATCTAGCTGATGAGGAGACTAGTATAAAAAGATCAAATATAATAACTCTACAGTGGAGAAACCTGGCAAACAACTACCTTAAATAAGTGATGAAAGTTAACAAAACCAGTTAGAAGCCAAATTGGTATCATGAATGTTGAGGTAATATGAAAACATCTCTTGTGTGATAATTTTCCCCAAAACCCATGACCAGAATATAATCATGAGAAAACAAATCAAACCCAAGTTGAGAGACATTCTACAAAATTCTAACTAGTACTCAAAATGGTCAAGGTCATGAAAAACATGGAAAGGCTAAATAACCACACCAGAGGACACTAAGGAAACTTGACAACTAACTAAAAGCAATGGGGTACCTGGGACACTGGATTGGACGCTGGAACAGAGTAAGAACATTACGGAAAAACCAAGGGAATCCAAATTAAGTCTCAAGTTTCAGTTAATAACATTCCAATGTTGTTTTCTTAAATCTGACAAATGTACCATGGTGATATGAAATAACAACAGAGGGGCAGGGACTAAAACAGGATTAGGGGTATAGAAGAACTCTCTGTACTGTCTTTGTAAATTTTCTGTAACTCTAAACTCCAAAATATGTTTCCCTCTCCCTCTCTTTCCCTTCTTCTCCCTCTCCTTCACTCTCCCTCCCTCTTTCCCCTCTATGTAGAGATATATGAAAAGAAAGAGAAATAAAGAGGAAGGGAGAAAGAGGGAGGGGGAAGAGTAATAGACTGAATAAAAAATGTCAACAAGTGGTACAGAATTTTTATAGAAGACTATACTTAGATTGAATATTATGAAATAGCCAATCTTTGACTTTTTGACCTACAAATGAGCATTTTCATATGATTCAGCATAATAAATTGCTGCAGGCTGGGAAGACTCCATAATGAAATGGAGCCTGCTACGTTGATATGAAAGGAACAGGAAATCGCAAGAAGGACACACTCCAGGTGAAGCGAACAGTGAAAGCAGAGCAGGACATGTACAATGTGGTTAGAGACAGGAGAGAAACCCACCTGTGGATGTGAGCAGGGACATGACAGAGATGCTGGTAAAGGAAGGACATTGAGCAGGGCTCTGAATTTTAATATGTAACAAGGAGCCTGGCCGCCAGTGACCAGAAAATGTCCTCTGGAAAGGACGGACTGCAGCAACTAGTGGCATGGGCACATGAGCCAGTCCAACTGTACTGATGGCCTCATTTTCTAACCCAGAGTAAAATTCTAGCACAATGGCAAGATTGCTGAATTGCAAATTGGAGATTAAGTCCTAATTCTAGCTCTGCTACCAATGGGGTGAGAAACCCTAAACAAGTCCCTGACCCTCTGAGTCGCAGATTCCCACCCCACAAAGCATGGAAGTGAATGAGTTGCTCTCAGAGGCCTCTTCCAGCTCTAAAATGCTAACTCCGGCAAGGAGTGAAATATGTTTCCTGGTGCTTGGAAGCAACATGTGGTTCACTCTAGTAAAGAGAATGATGCAAGATCCGTGAAGCAAAAACGCGGAGAATAGAAGGGCTGTTTTTTTAATACACAAGAGTCTATTCTTTTATGATACATGTCTAGACCCCTCTAAATATTTAAAGAACAATACTGTACTGGTATGAAAACTCTCTAAATCAGGCTCGGTGGTTAAGGAGGATATATGAACAGATGTGATCTTATTAAGGCCCTAATGTAACTCACAAACAATTTGTCATATCTGACGGGTATTGTTAAATTATGTCCACCTGCCAGAGGCAACCAGAGAAATTACCAACTGCCTTTACTCAACTTTTCCTCAAAATTCCCTGAAAAGCTCCTGTGGATGTGTCCAGGATATGTATTTTTTAAAGCAGTAACCTAATTGTCACCAGCACATAACAGCCAATGTCTCACAATTCCTTTTCATGTATATTTTATTATGGGCCCAACTGTTTCAACACCCTAGTGGTTCAACTTTAATGTAGCTCAGGAAACCCCCTAAGTAATATCACAAAATGCTTAACATCTGTGAAACTTGGACTCATAAATGTTCCAGTTTTTCCCTTGGTTTGGGAGAGGAACATAGGGTAGGGGAGCGTGCTGTCCAAAGTTTTCATTAACAATTGTGTGTAAGCTCACAGGTTTTCTTTATTGCCTCACCGGCAGGAAGAACACTGCAGGTTTACCTAACTAAACTCTCAGAATTATTTCAAATGAGTGCCATGCTTGCTTACAGTCAGTTTAAAATGACCCATATATCCATTCTTTTCTCTAAATGGTTGCCAAATTGTTCCTTCTTGCATTGCATTATTTTAATTAAGTAAAACAATGAAAAGAGAAAGGAAAAATGAAGTGTGAGGCATGTGGTGTATTTCCCAAGCTGTTTCAAAACTTCTCAGAGCTCTCTGGTCTCCAGTGATGTTTGAAATTTTCTTGAGCCCACTAAGGAAAGGATGAAAAATTGATCTCCTCCAAACTTCAAATACTGCTTATTTCCACCACCACAGACAGCGGGGAAGGCAGGCAGGCTCAGGAGTTACCAGACCAAACAGTGAGCAGCTCTCAAAGGGCCTACGGCCCATCCCAGGGAATCCACGGGCAGAGCGTGTACACAGAGCCATTAGAAGAATAAGCCTTGGCTCCACTTCTGAGGGAAACCAAACCAAATCTCAGAGAAACTGAACATGCAGTCAAACCTCAGTAACTCAGATTAACCGGGAGGAAGGTCAGGATGGATTGAAGCCTTGAGAGTGTAGTTTTGGGTGTGGGTATGCGTGTGTTTTTCAAAATGCAACTGCATTCATTTCAAGGTCCTGCCAACCCAGCCCATCCTTCCAGCTTATCTTGGCAGCCACCTTCCAGCTCCCTGTCTCCCCTGAGCTTGAACCAGGAGGCTTCTCGCTAGTCTCCAGGTAGACCATCAACTTCCCCATCCTTACTCTCCTCCCTTTCGCCTGAAATGCCCCATGGCCCACCGTCTACTTGGTAGACTCCTTCTCAGCTTTCCAGACTGCACTTAAGATGTCACCCCTCAAACAAAGTGAATAGCACAGATACCATAGCACATTGTTCATACCTATAATACAGTAGAGCGGTTCTCATCCTGGCTGAGTGGTAATAAAATCACCCAGAGAACTTTTCATTCAAACCCCATTCCCCACCCTCTCTGAGGTACTGCCTGAGCATAAGTATCATTTTAAAGCTGCCCAGGTGATTTAATATGCAGTCCAAGTTGCAAAACTTTGGTGCAGAACTTATTATACCGTTTAGAATGATTTACCTGTCCCCCAAGAACAGTGGGCCCTCAACAAAGGCTTGTTGGAGGCAGGAATAGAGGGCATGAATCCTTCAACAGGCTTCTCTGAGAATAATGAACTTCATGTAATTCCAAAGCTTTTGCCCCCATGTGGCTTACCATCAGCACTCATTCATTTTCTTAGTGTAACTCCCACCCACCTCCACAAGGAGCAACACATCTACTCTTAAGTGGGTGAGGACCCACTACTCAAGCTCAACTTAATTTTCCATTATTTCCCCAACATGGTCACCAATTTGCCACGTTTGTGCCCTTGCCCCACCCTCTCAGTCTAGTCTAATTGTGTGCCTCGTGTAAAGTCTGCCAACCATTTCCTCCCTGGAAGCCTCCTCCTGCCCCACCCCAGGGGGTTTCCCACTCAGCTCCACTTAATGAACAGATGGATGTAGTTCCCTGCACGAGTTAACTCATATCTGCACTTGCATTAGCTGTTGTACAAACTTGCCGGTCAACTATGTGTTAAGGCAGCACCTGTTCTCAGGTGCCTTCAGTGGTTAATGACCTTATGCTATGTGGATGAAAAGCTTTGTTGTGGAGAGACAAAGCAACATGTATGATACAAAGATTTTCACCTCCTCCCCATAACGCAAGACTGGACAGACAGCAGGCAACTCTGCATGTATTCGGTGATAGAATCCACTCAGAGTTGACCCTCTTCTTTCCAGGCCATGCCTGTGGGACTAAGAATAGTGCTGCTCTGAAAACTCCACACCATCATCTTCACAGCAAATATGCCTGTGGTAGATGGAATTCTAACACAATCCCCACAACCTTTGCCCAGTGATGCCACTTCCATGATAGTTACATGGCAAAAAGGGATTTCGCGGATGTAGTTAAGGTTACTCATCAGCTGTCTTTAAGATACAGAAAGTTATCTGAGTAAGCCTAATCTAATCACGTGAGCTCTTTTTCAAAAGCAGAGATTTTCTCCGACCGGTAGCCAAAGGAGAAGTCAGAGAGACTTGAAACACAAGGAGTGGTCAACACAAGAGAGATGGCCCAGTGCTAGCTTGGCGGTGGAGGGGAGCATGAGGAAAGAGCCTGAGAGCATCTTCCAGGAGCTTGGAGTGAACCCCAGCAAACAGCCACAACAAAAGGTAGAAACTGAAATCTGACAAAACCCAAATGAGCTTAGAAGTGGATTCTTCTCAGAGCCTCTAGATGTAAATGTTAATGAAACACAGATCCAGTGGCCTGCTGCTACAAAAGTCAACACTGGAGAGGCAAATGCTGACGTAAAGGACAGTGGCTTATTTGCAGATGACCATCGGGACGATGGAGGACTCCCGTCTCAAAGCTCATCTCCACCTCTCAGCGGAGGCGGAGGTTTTTATAACGAGGGAGAGGGAAACAGAACAGAGAGATCAAGGGAGGGGATGGGAATGTGCGGACTATCACAGTCCTTTCCAATAAGGCAGGTGATGGTCCGCTCTGTATCATCCAGGTTTAGCCATCCTGGCTTCACATCATCCTCACTTCACGTCATCCTGGTTTCATGGCTGAAAGGCAGCAAATCTCCCAGAGCTGGGATGCCTGAAGGTCGGAGCCTGTATCATTTGAAGCTGGTTCCTAGGATTCTTATACCAACATGCTGTTCATCTATAAACCACATATTTATTTAGTCAGAGACAGCACTAACAAGAAACAATGTCAAAAGCATGGTGGATGGGTTACAGTTTCCCACTATTACAAATAAATGCACATCACATAACACCCTGATTTTTAGCCTTGTAAATAAAGACCCTATATGGAGACTCTGGGCAAATCAGCTCAGATTTCCCAGTTTACAGATAATGAACAGATACTGTTTCAAGTCACTAAATTTGGGGTAATTTGTTACAAAATAATCCCAACCTCCTCCCTCAAACTAGCCAAACAAGAAAAGAGTCTTTCATAAATAAAGATACATTAATATGTTCATCCTGATTAATATACATTCCACATACATAAATGAGAGGCTTCTGAAAGGATTATAAGTACTAGACCAGCAATTCCCAACCTGTGTTTTTCAGGAATTTTTAAACCATGGAATACCTGACTATTAAGTTAGGGGCACTGACCACTTTTCCTTTAGATTGTCAAATAAAACAAAAAAATTACAAGAGCAAACACAATAGCCAGCTGGTATAAAGGAATCAATATTATGCCTAGTTTTTTGGTCTGGTTGGCAAAAAAAAATTCTTGTTGTGCCACAGAATTTTCATAATCAACTTACACGCGCCACGAGTGAAAAAGGCTGAAACTCATTGTACTAGACCAATACAAGGCACTCTTACCATGCCTCCTGAAATCCACACATACGTTCTATTGTTCAATTGAGAAAGGAGGGAAAATGTCATAAAGGTTTCCACATTAAGTGCTATTAATAAAAGATTTATGAATTATGAAAAATAACAGGTCATATCACCTGTGTCAAATGCCATTTACTGAGCACAGTCTGTCACTGACCAAGAGTTGGATTCTTAGCTGCAACTCTGAGCCTGATATCTGGAGAGCTCACAGCCAAGCATAGGATAAATACTCCATCTCTTCCTACGTAGGATCAAGGGCATCTGATTGCTTATGCCAATTTCTTAAGAGACCAGTAATCTACGGCTTCTTAGTCCCTACCTTGCCTGCTAACAGGCAACAGGCAGGTGGTTACACAGATGGGCTCTTAGTGCAGGATTCCCTAAATCCACACATCATGGAGGTCCCTAAAAGGTCATGTGAAGTCACCCTCAACCACCTTCCTTAGGGCAGAGGGAGCATGAGGAGCCAGCCCTAGCTGCCAAACCTCACCAGCCTCCCACATGGAGGAATGATGCCACCGGCACACACATGCTTCCTCAGCAGCCGCTCCTGAAGTCACCTGCCAGGCCACCACCCCGCAGCCCGGACTCCCCATTTGTCTGTGTCAGCATTTGTCCCCACCTCACACTTCCGTCATCCACAGGGGAAATTGATGTCAATGGCATGGCAAAGGAACGTGACGATACCCGAGTCTAAAAGCATGCATTTATTTTATTTCAGAAATGTATGCATTATGTATGGCTGTACATAAATGTTTTTATAGAGCCTCTTAAATGATTTACCATGGGGTGTGTGTTGATTATAATCTCTGCTTATTTAAGAGAGCTTTGTTTACCCCCATAGTAGTTAGTGCATTGAGATATGTTTCAACTAACAGTGACACCAGTAAACAAAAGTTACTGATCTACCTCATGAGTTATAAAACTTGTAACATGCTGTAAACAGCTCTGTCATTTTATTTAGCATATTGCATTGTGTGAGCTGCCTTATTTATCTAGTGGTAAATCTTTATGTATCAAAAATGCTACAGAAGGCACAACAGATAAATTACAGACAGACACTAACATCTGACTAGTTAATCAAACAAATAGGACATGTAACAAAGAGAAAAGCTATAAATATTGACAACAAGCTGCTTCAGTCACAAAAACATTCAATACTTCAGTTCTCAAGTGTGAGTTTTATATCAGTCCCCTGG
The DNA here is from genome assembly GCA_004026585.1 of Noctilio leporinus. NCBI lineage: Eukaryota > Metazoa > Chordata > Mammalia > Chiroptera > Noctilionidae > Noctilio > Noctilio leporinus. Next base: position 127,418 of record PVIW01004355.1, read on the forward strand.
AAACAGTTTGTATCCTCCAATAAATTTTTACAGTTGATTCACCTGCCTGATACCCCTCAGCCATTTCCTTCAGAAGCTGTCAAACCCGCCAACGATAATATATGGCCCGACCAACAAGAACAGCTGTAGCCATTCTCTCTGCAGGTTCTTGCACCCTGTTCTGCATAAAATAATACATCAAGATTAATTGATTTCCCGTCACTCTCACAGAACAGAAAATTAATTTTCATGTAGCTATTTTCCCCAGCATATGAATTTTGTACATGGCAAGTAATTTAAGTTTTTAATTATTCATGAGAGAGAAGGGGGTGGGGAGAAACATGATAAAGTAAGCTTACAAAAACCCCAAGGCCAATCCCTGGCCTGGGTTTGTGCTGAGGCAACAATAGCATTCACTGATGCCCATATAAATAATATATGTATTAACATACATCTTAGCACAACACCAATTTCTCTCACTCTGACCCAAGTCTACCAGGTCACCCTGCGGTACTCTGTCAAAGTCGCTGCACCAGCTACATGTGACATGCTGTGGGAAAACACGGAACATGTCAGCCATATTGAATTGACCTCTGCCCGCCTCTCAGCCGTGGCCACACAGCCCAGGCATGACCGGAGGTAATTTAATGGTCAGTGTGTGAGTGGGACCAAGCAGAAGTTGCTAATCATCTGGGTGCTACCTCAGCAAGTCTTCCATTTGCAGGTGCCACTGACTTGTGAACAAGAAAAATGAAACCAGGAAATAGAAAGAAAGCATTCGACTCACTCAGGCCTCATCTTTCACCAACTCTCAGCAGACCAGCACCAGAAAAACTGTCTCCTCAGAAAGGGAAAAACCACAATGTGAGCATCTCTGGCAATCAAGTATACTTGCTAAAACGCGAACTGAAATGCTCCCACAGTGCCTCCTTGGAAATTTCATTGGCATACTTCATATAAACGGCAAGGCAGGCAAACTCACACAGCCTGCCTCGAGTCACAGAGCCTGATCCAACCCCGCTTGGACTGCATGCCCCTCACACAGCACCCTTGGGCATGGAGGAAATTGACCACTGGGGTCAAGGATTTGGGGTCATTGATTATTGATTGATGGCTTCCTCTGCCCTGAATATTAAGATTTAGTGTGAAATTAGGAGATTGCTACAAGCAATTGATCTTGAACTTGAACAAGTAGACCTCACCAACACTATTTGAGAATCAGGGAGAGAAATGACTCTGATCAAATCACCTAACTCATACGGGACAAGGGGAGGTCAAAAGTGAGGCAAGGAAGGAGTGGCCTCTCTCCACCCCATGAGAAGCAGAGAGCAATCACAAACCAAGCATTTCTGAGAGGAGGACCTGCGTGGGCCACCTGAGTAAGGAGCTCTGACTTGGGGCACACCCCCTTCTCCACAAAGGCCCCGCCAGCAGGGACAGCACTTTGGCAAGGAGGAGACAAGCTGAGAAGGTCAGAGCTAAAAGTGAAACTCAAAACAAGTCATAAAGAAAAAAAAAAATTTTTTTTTTTGACCTGGAAGGATGGGGGGACACCTGGTTGGGGAAGGGGCTGGGTTTGATTAATTTAATGAAATATTAATAAAGATGCAAAAAGGGAAGTTTCTCTGAACATCTTTTCTTAACAGCATATACAAATGGCCACTCTAACATAACTCAAAATCAGAGAAAATCAGGAAATGGCTTCGCCGCTTTGAGTAGCCAGGCCTCACGCTGGGGGCCCAAGGGAGGGAGGTTCAGCTCCAGAGTTTCTATCCTAAAGCCTGTTTCCTGGTAACCACTGAAACCTGTAAGAACTCACTTCTCCAAGAGGTTTGGCTCGCATGCAGCAGCAGAGTGGAGGTGGTTTTGATACCGTTTCAGAAGACGGCTGCGGGGTTCTATTTCTATTACCTTGATGGCTCCAGACAAAGGGGTGACATGATACATCACGTCAAGTAGCTAATTGCCTGAAGACCAGCGAGGCAACTTAGGCTCTGTTAAAAATAAAAGGAGGGGAGGTATTCTCCATTGTTTCATGAAATGTGCCTATGTCTTTGTACCTCAGAGTTTACAATGAAAAACAAACGGGATGAGGACATTAAATAACAGCACTGAGACCCCAACAGCAAAGTGCTCAAGGGCTGCTAAGCAAACCCAGAGCACAGGACTTGCTGCAGGGGCCCCAGGGCTAAGAAACAAGTCCACTCTCTCTGACCTTGAGGTGCCCGTGGTCTCATTTCTGAATGGCCCACCCGCCCAGTGGTGAAAGGGTGAAACCACAAGGCCCAGGAGTGCCAGGGACATTTTCAGCTAATTATTTTTTCCTGATGGGCATATGTGACACACTCCTTACTAAGCTGTGAGTTCTGCCATACTTGCAGATTAAGAGAGGCTGGAAAAGGCAGAGCAGCAAATAAGAGCTTACCCTCTCAGGAGGCTATAGTTTTGGTTTGTTTCTGAAGGTTGATGGAGCTGCAGAAAGGCAACCTAGGGAGTTGATCCAATGAATCAACTCTGGCCATCAGGTGGTGAGGCCTGCATATGAGCTGTGTGTGCAGGTGTGTGAGCCCGTGTAGACAGCACAGGGTTCAAGAAAAACTGTAGGCTTTCAGAATGGCTCCCAAATCTGCATCAGCCAAGCTCCAAGCCCAGCCCTGTGTTCCCCACACGACCAAGAGCATGGCAGCTGCCATCTGCACAGCAATCGAGGTGCATTTCACTTTATACCTATGTCTGTAGGCTTTCTTCATCTGATGGGGAGAAGGTTTGCTTTATTTCATTTTGAAAACAATCCTATTGAGAACATAAATGAACTGGTTATGCATACCATTAAAAATATATATATGCACATATACATGCAATTCTGTAACTAAAAATGTAAAAAACTTCTTGGAGCCGATGTTGCTACTAGCATATCTTAAAGGTCTTTGTTTCTGTAAACTCAATTGAGTGTTTCTATTTCTAAGTCTGGCAAGAGGTTCTAATTATTGTTAGAAGCCTAATTAGCATTTAGTATTACATTACAACAACTGCAGCAAAATTGTACCCATTCTCCAATAAACAGTATTCACAGTATGCAATCAAGCCGCTGTACAGAGCAATGAGAATTAATAGCACCGCATGACAATGGTAAATCCTCCATCTCCTGCTGTGTGTGTTTAATAATTTTTCACTCCTTCCAGATTGTTCCCATCAAGCACAATTCCCAAGGTCCTAATCAACCACCCTCCCCATCAATACTACACAGAGATCTGAGCACTGAAAATTATCTGCAATTTCAAAAAGTGCTTTGTTGCATTATTAGGCCACTGACCTAAGAGGTAATGGGTAAATAGTTTCTGAAAAATGTCCAAAGCACAACATAAATTAAAGCTTATAGTCTTGCCTGCTGTTCTCACCATAGCTATAACTGCAAACTATTACGTTTTTTGCACAATATTCCTAACTATAATTTTACACCATAATATTGGTGCAAAGCGCCAAATGTTCCACTTTCCCATGCCTTCATTTACTAAACAAGGGGAGCTTGGGGAGGAGGTTGATGTAGACAGCTTTTAAGAATTACTTTGGCCACACTTCTCCCACAGCCTTGCCCCTCTGCCCAGCTTCTGTCCCTCCAAAATTTTGTAAGTAATACGCAAACATTTCACAGCAGACAGGGTTAAGAGACTTCAAAGGCAGTGAAATGTTTCACACTTTCTGCATCTCACATACATGTAGAGTCACAGAGTTGGGATTTGATGCTTCCAAGTGGACCCAGGGATGGACTAAGGAATCTCAGCTGAGAAGGTTGTTTACTGCACCTTTTGTTGCCTGATGACTACTGACAAGTACAAAAATGTCACACAAGCCTCAGGCAGAAGGAGAAATATTTGTCTTAACATTCTAGCACTTTGGGCTAAAATGAAGAGGAATTTTTGACCAAGGGAAATGGAGCCTGGGGCTTCCAATCTCAGCAGAATGCAGGAGCAAGGGCATTCTGGTGTGGCTAACCCAGGAGGGATCACAGTAGTCCCCACCCAACAATACACAGCAGTGCTGATCTGGGAGTTCAGGATGGATGTTGTGGTGTTGTGGTCATTATTTGTTTGTTTTACTCAGCAACAAAGAGAAAGGAATTCCTGACCACTCAGTGCAACCTAACCATGTAAATATCTGAGGGCCTTCTCTGAGCAAAGCTAGAGGTGGAATTGTTTGTACAGACACATTTTACCAATGAAATTATTTTACATCAACACCCCTCAAAACAAAAGACTTGCACAATATTGGCAAACTAATGCCATCATGTTCTCAAGACAAATGGCTTACTCAATAATAAAACCAAGTTTTCTCCAACCTCATCATATTACTTCTCACAGCCACTTATTAATTCATTCGACAAATATGTATTTGTGAACAGATGGATGTAGCTTGCTACACAAGTTAATTTTTTGCACTGGCATTAGCTTTGGTATGAAATTGCCAGTCAACACTGTGTTAAGTGCCTACTAGTGTTGCATACACTTGGGACACATATTGAACGAGGAAGGAGATGACTTCTGCATTTGTGGAGCATGAACTCTAGCCTGAGGTAGGCAGACCACCTTCAATTGTCTCGATAAATAAGAAAAATGTTTTGGAAAGTGACAGAAAAAGACAGAGGAGTGTAAGAGGAACAGGAGCTTTAAAGAGAGATGGTTGTGATATTCAAATGTGTGGCCAGGGCAGGCCTCAGTGGGAAGGTGATATTTAAGCAAAAACTTTTAAAAATGCTTGATAAGATGTTTTAAACATCTTGAAGTTTTCCTGCTAATTCCAAGAAAACCCTCCATCTTATTTTCTAACCCCATAGTCTGGAAGGCTGGTTAGCATCCACTGGGTGAACGAACGGTCTTCAGCAGGATAGCAGGTGCCAACAGAAAAATCTGTCTCTCCTGTTAACAGAATGAAAGGGGAAGGGGAGCTGAGTGAAACAGATGAAGGAATTAAGAAAAAAAAAACCTAACCCTGGCTGGTGGCACAGTGGATAAGGTGCCAGCCTGCGGACCCAAATGTCACTGGTTCAATTACCCAGCCAGGGCACATAACCAGGTTGCAAACCAGGTCTCCAGTCAGGTCTGTGGCTGGAGGCAGGTGAAAGGCAACCATGCATTGACGTCTCTCTCCCCCTCTGCCTCTCTCCCTTTCCCTCTCTCTAAAAACAATAAATGCAATCTTAAAAATTTAAATAAAAATTAAAATAATAAAATCTTTTTTAAAAAAAACCTACCTCACAGACAACAGTATGGCGATTACCAGGGGAAAGAGGGTTGAGAAACGGTAAGAGAGGGTAAAGGTAGGAATAAATAGTGATGAAAGGAAACTTGACTTGGGGCGGTGGACTTACATTACAATATACAGATGATGTATTATAGAATTATGCCCCTGAAACCTATATAATTTTTATTAACCAATGTCACCCCAATAAATTCAATTTAAAAAAATAATCTCTCTCTCTCATTCACCTCAATGTCCCTAGCAATGGGCACTGTGGCTAGCAGAGTAGGTTCTCAACATGCACTCACTGAGTAAATGAACACATAAGTGAATCAACAGTAATGTATTTATTGTCATAACACCAAGTAATTCTCTAAATATTGGTATAATTAAAACCTTATGAATAAAAAATTATTTCTCCCCAGCTGTGTGCATATATAATTGACATATAACATTACATAAGTTTAAGGTATACAACATGATGGTGTGATATGTCTATATTATGAAATGATTACTACAATAAGGTTAGTGAACACATCTATTACCTCACGTTGTTACAATTTGTATGTGTGTGATAAGAACTTTTAAGATCTCTCTTAGCAACTTTCAAGCACGTAATACACTTGTGTTAACTATAGTCACTATGCTGTACTTTACCTTCCTGGAACTCAATTCATCTTATAACTGGAAGCTTGTACATTTTTGACCACCTTCACCCATTTCCTCCACCACCCCACCCCCAACCCTGGCAACCATCTCTGCTTCTGTGAGCTTGGTTTGTTAGATTTTACATAAAGGAAGATTATACCACATTTTTCTTTCACTATCTTATTTAATTTAGCATAATGCCCTCAAGGTCTATCCATGTTGTCATAGATGGAAGGAGATCTTTCTTTTTATGGCTGAATAATAGATAGGTGATAGATAGGTGTTGATAAGTAGATAGTTTCCATGCCTTAGCTATTGTAGACAATGCTGCAATGAATATGAGGACAGAGAGATCTCTTTTGAGATACTTTTATTTCTTTCAAATATATATATGAAACAGTGTAATTGCTAGATCATATGTTAGTTTATTTTTAATTTTTTGAGGAATCTCTATATGTTTTCCATAATGGTTGCACCAATTTACATTTCTACCAACAGTGTATAAGCATTCTCACCAGCACTTATTATTTCTTGCCTTTTTTGTAGTAGCAATTCTAAGAGGTGTGAGGTAATACCTCACTGTGGTTTTGATTTGCCTTCCCCCAATTAGTGATACTGAGCTCCTTTTCATGTACTTGGTGACCATTTGAATACCTTCTTTGCAAAAATGTCTATTTAGGTTCTTTTCCCCATTTTTAACTGGATTATTTGGGAGTTTTACTATTGAGTTGTAGGAATTTGTAGAAATCTGTTTTATATTTTTATATTAACCCCTTGTTAGATAAATGGTATGCAAATATTTTGTCCCATCTCATAGGCTTCTTTTTCATGTTCATATTTATTTTGCTATGTAAAAGAAATTTAATTGAATGCAGTGTCACTTGCTAATTTTTGCCTTTGATGCCTTTCTTTTGGTGTCATATCCATGAAATCATTCCAAAACCAGTGTCAATGAAACTTTTTATTGTATTTTTTCCAACAGTTTTATGGTTTCTGGTCTTACATTTAAATCTGTGACCCACAATTTTAAGTTAATTTTTTTTAGTGGTATGAGATAGGAGTTCACTTTCATTCTTTTCAATGTGAATATCCAGTTTTCCCAACATAATTTATTGAAGAGATTATCTCTTCCTCATTTTGGATCCCTTGTTAAATATTAGTTGACTATACAAGCATGATTTTATTTCTGGGCTCTAAATTTTGTTCCATTGGTCTATGTACCTGTTTTTACACTGCCATACTGCTTTGATTACTGTTTTTCAGGAAATGTAATGTCTCCAATTTTGTTCTTCATTCTCAGGATTGCATTGGCTATTTGCAGTCTTGTAGTTCCAGATGAGTTTTAAGACTATTATTTCTATTATGGGAATTTGATAGAGATTACACTGAATCAATAGATGGCTTTGGGTGGTGTAGACAGTTTAATAATATTAATTCTTGAAGAGGGAAGATGGCGACAGAGTAGAGAGCAGTGCTGATGGTGTTCTCAAGTACCAAAGCAGCTAGAGGACAGGATAAGGAGTGTGAGACGTCTTCAGGACCCTAGGGATTGGAACGGACAGCATCTGGACACAGGGGAGCAGAGCCCAGAGGCAGAGGAGACCAGCGGGACAGTAGGTGAGGCGTTCCCGACCGACCGGCCGGGGGGCCGAGGTCGGCTCTGGGCAGGGGCGGCTCTGCCCAGAGGGGCGCGTTTGACCGGGGCCAGTTTCAGGCTCCCTGGCGACTGGAAGTCTCAGCAGTGAAGTGCAGGCGGCGAGGGCGAACGCCGTAGGGAACGCGGAATTGAACTCTTGCAGGGGAGGGACTGTGTGAGAGACTCACCCCGGCAACAGGGAGAGGAGGTTTCGCGGCGCGCGGGGCTAGAGGCGGAGGAGAAGAGTCCTGCGGGAAGCCGGAGCGGGGGAGCGGGAAGTGCACCGGCCGGGGCGGCGAGAGGGCTGAAAGGCG